>VXAX01007628.1:249570-310566 GCA_013399835.1 Leptocoma aspasia
CCCCCCGCCACCACACACACATAAAGCAGGCGAGGGACATCCCTTGCTCAGTGACACAGTTTTCTACCCTGTCCCCAGGGACGCTCAGGCTGTTTGTGAAATCCTGGCTGCCACTACCCATGCAATGGATGCCGTGTGTCACGCAGCCATGTGTCACACTGCTGCTGAGGGACCTTGCACACTGGAACTGGTGAAGACTGAGGCCGCTCGCAGCCAGCTCTCCCACCCTGGTCCCCTGGCTCTGCCCTCAAGATCCCAGGGCACACGGTTGGAGTGGAGCAGCTCCATCAGCCCCAGCCCCGACACCCCTGCTAGGGCCAGCATCCTCCCCGGGCAGCACCCTGGAGCTGCTCCCCGGAGCTGCACACCGCGCCTGGGGCCAGCACATCCTCCCTGGGGACAGCACCGCAGGGCCCGGGCCAGCTCAACCTCCTGGGTCTGAACCCAATGCAATCCAGGTGGATGCTCCCAGCAGCCAGCATCCAGCACCGGGAGCAGCACCCCGAACCAGGACCTGCACCGCGGAGAGGGGACAGCGCATCCTCCCAGGGCTGTTCAGCACCCATTGCATCCCGGGTGGATACTCCCAGCCCCGAGACCTGCACCCAGCCCCGGGACCAGCAACCGGGACCACCACACCGGGGATGAACCCAACGCATCCCGTGTGGGTGCTCCCCGAGGCCAGCTCCCAGCACCGGGACCAGCCCGCAGCAGCGGGGCAGCTCCCGGGCGGGCTCCCCCGCCGCCGCCCGCTACCCCCGCCGCCTCCCCGGGACCGGCATCCCGAGCCGAGCCGGGCCGTGCCCGCATCCCCCGCCTCGGGCCCGCTCTCCGCCGCGGTACCTGGCTCAGCTCCGGCATGGCCCCGCCGCCGGGCTCACCCGGGCCCCGCCGCCACCGCCCTCCGCGCCGTGCGGAGCCGTGCCGTGCCGCGCGGGGCGGGGGGGGAAGAGGGGGACGGACGGGCCCGGCAGGCTGGGAGATGTAGTCCTGGCGGGGCTTGTGGGACTTGTAGGAGGCGAGCGGGCCGCCTGCGCCCACTCTCCCATCGGCACCTCGGGAATCTACCCCCGTGCCCAGCTCGTGACTCACCCCGGCACATCGGCATCCTCGGTACATCCCCGGCACCCCCAGCCCGGTGCCCAGCATCGGCATCCTCGGTACTGGGCACCAGGATCCATCCCGGTACCCACCCGGCGCATCGGCAACTCCCTGAACATCCCCGGTACCCAATGCGATACCCAGTTCGGTACCCAGCTCGGTACCCAGCTCGGTACCCATCCCAGTACCCACCCGGCGCACCGGCATCTCCGGACATCGGCAGCCGAGTACCCATCCCCCGTTATCCATCCCGGTATCCACCCGGCGCGCCGGCATCTCCTGTCCCGGTACCCTCTCTGGTACCCTCTCTGGTACCCATTCCGGTACCCACACCGGCATCCACCCCAGCGCATCGGCACTCCCCGGTACCCACCCCGATCGCACCCCAGCACCCACCGGGCACCCACCCTGGCAACCCACCGGGAACCGACACCAGCGCCCACCGCTCGGGCACCCCTTCTCTCTGCAGGGAACCCTGCGAGGACCCGGACTCGTGACAAGGGTGATGCACGGAACTTAAGGGTACGCACCGCCGCCGAAACCCATTTTAGGGCAGAAAACGTCAAAACCCCATTCCCCCTTTGCAATCCCCCCGAGATGGGGGAAAGGGGGAAGCAGCACAGGGGTGCCCTGTGCCTTTAAGGGGTCCGTGCCCGGGCGCGCAGTGCACGCTGGGAATTGTAGTCCTTCAGCCACGAGCGCCCCAGAGCGGCTGC
The DNA here is from genome assembly GCA_013399835.1 of Leptocoma aspasia. Taxonomy (NCBI): domain Eukaryota; kingdom Metazoa; phylum Chordata; class Aves; order Passeriformes; family Nectariniidae; genus Leptocoma; species Leptocoma aspasia. Next base: position 251,388 of record VXAX01007628.1, read on the forward strand.
GGGGATTGGACTAACCATCCCAGCAGGCCCCGCGCTGCCAGGCTGGGGGCAGAGGAGGTGCTTATGGCGGCGGAGTGGACCGCTCTTCTCCTCACCTGCCGGCGGGGCCATGGCGGCGTGTCCGCCCTGCAGCGAGGCAAGTGGCGGGGCGGGTGCTCCTTCTCCCTCCCTGCGCGCGGCGGCGGGACCGGCTCCTAACGCCGCTCGCCTCTCGTTTGGCAGAGCTGGAGGTGCGGCGGCTGCGGGGCGGGCTGGGCCCGCGCCCCCCCGCGCTACTCCTGGCCGTGGAGGACCCCTGGGCCCGCCTGGGCAGCGGCGGTGCCACCCTGAACGCTTTGCTGGTGGCGGCCGAGCACCTCAGCGCCCGGGCCGGATGCACGGTGAGAGGTGACAGCCTCTGGTGGGTCCGGGGAGGCTGGAAGTCAGGAGAGGACGCTGGAAGTGAGGGCGGTGCCTGTCCTGTCTCCACTGACTGTTCCCTGCTGTCCTCTCCCAGGTGGTGACCGCTGACGTCCTGAGGGACGCCCGCATTCTCATCTTGCACATGGTGAGAGCCGACCTGCAGCCCAGCACGGGACCTCTCATTGCAGCCGCTCCCTCCCGGTGACCCCCCCATATTCTCTGTCCCACCAGGGCCGCGACTTCTCCTTCGACGACTGTGGCCGTGCCTTCACCTGCCTGCCCGCGGAGGAGCCCGGCGCCGCAGCCGAAGCGCTGGTCTGCAACCTGGACAGCCTGCTGGGGACCATGACACACCAGGTCTGTGTAGCCTGGGGATGGGGCCCTGGGGATGGGTTTGGCTCCCAGCAAGATGGAAACGGTGTTGGGTTTCTGGGCTCCTTCCCTGCCATCCCTGGGCACACGGTCCTTCTCTTGGCAGCTCTGTGTGGGCTCCCCACCTGGTGTCTGGGTCTGCAGCACCGACATGCTCCTCACCGTGCCCTCAACACCAGGTGAGTGGATGCCAGCCCTGCTTCCAGCACCTGCCTTGGTGTGGGCCGGGGTTCTGTGAACCAGCAGCACATCTGGTTCAGCCTGTGCTGTGCTCCCATGAGGGTGTGGATGCTTAGCTATTGCTGTCCTGTGCATGGTTGGGAGCATCCACTGGGCCTGCAGTGAGGTGGCCAAGGCTGGATGCTGCTGCCACTTTTGCTGCTGTGGTCCAGGTTTTCAGGCAGTTGTGTCCAGTGTGAGTACATGCACTGCCTCAGTGGGCACTGGTCTCTGTCCCTCCCCCAGGGATCAACTGGGACGGCTTCCAGGGTGTCCGAGTGATTGCAGTGCCTGGGAGCCCAGCATATGCCAGGAACCATGGGGTCTACCTCACCAATGAGCAGGTTGGTGCAGCTCTCCCTTCAAGAGGCATCCCTTGGAGGTGCAAGGATCCCCAGTCCTTGAATCCCTTGGGTGCTGAGGTCTCAGCACTGCTGTGACTGCTTGGGTTGGGGTTCCCTGAAGAGCTCACTGGGGTGGTTTTGCTCCTAGGGGCTGGTGCATGACATCATCTACAAAGGCACGGAAGCCCAGATCCAGCAGTGTGCAGGGCCAGATGGCACCATCCCACTGGTACAGCACCACTCAGGCATTGGTGACCCTGCCAGCCCCGTCCCTTGTGTCACCACAGCTGCAGCTTCAGCCCTGATGTGCCTGGCAGGTCTGCGGAATTGTTTTCTTCTCCTCGGATGCTGCCGAGCAGCTTCTGGCCACCCATGTCATCCCTCCTCTGGATGCCTGCACCTACATGGGGCTGGACTCGGGGGCACCACCCATCCAGGTGACAGCCTCTCTGTGGGGGACGGGACCCTTTGCCACACAGGTGTCACTGCTGGGCATCTCTGTAGGGTCTGTTTGCCCTCACACTGCCAGATTTGGATGGGAGAAGTAGTGGGAGGGAGCACCCAGTAGCAGGGGAGTTCAGAATGTCTGGACTCAACAAGTCCCTTCTCTCCCCAGCTCTCCCTCTTCTTCGACATTGTGCTGTGCATGGCAGGGGGGATGACAGAGGAAGAATTTGTGAAGGGTGGTGGTGATGCCAGCGTGAGGAGCGCACGCTCCGTGCTGTGGACAGCTCTCCGTGGCTTCCCTCTTAGCATGGGTGAGTGCTTCCTTCCAACTTCTAATGGAGTGTCCCTGCCCAGGCAGTTGTAACTGGGTGATCTTTAAGGTCCCTTCCAACCCCAACCATTCTGTGATCTGTGCTGCGGTGAGTGCATGTGATGTGACCCGTTCCTGGGCCCTTTTCCCTGCATGGGTAGAGATTGGGTGGTCAGAGCTTGATGGTCATCTTTGTTTGCCCAGAGCTGTAGGTCCCCAGGTCTTCACTCCCCACCCCTTCAACCGGGGATGTTGAGCCTGGCTCACATGAGTGTCAGACACACCCACTTTTTTTTGTTGATGAGGGAGCAGCTCTCCTGTCCCCCCCAGCCTGCATTCCCAATGCGTCCTACGACTACATGACCGCCTCTGCGAGCGACCACATCCGCAGCCTGACTCTCTTGCCTGGCTCTGCCAGCCACCTCCGCTTCTGCAAGACAGCCCATTCCCACGTGGATGTATGTCCTTCCATCCCCAGCCTTGCTCGTGTGCATTTTTTGGGGGTTGCTCTGGGCTGTGTGCTGAGGCCGTGGTCCCATGTGTCTCTGTGCCCTTGGCAGCAGCCCTGTCTCCTGGAGGATGGCTCTTCGGTCACCAACTGCCTGCTGGAAGGAGCTGTGCGGCTGGCAGCTGGCAGTGTCATCCAGCACTGTCACCTCCAGGTACATGACTAGGAAGGGGGTGATGCACAGCTCCCAGTGAACTGAATGGGCAGCAGGGCAATGTGTTGCTGCCTAGGAGGGAGGAGCCACAGCTGTGAGACTTGGGGTGCCCTTCTTCTTTGGGGCTGCCTTTTGGCTGGTGCTGGGCACCCTGGTGGCTGTCACCCTCTGCAAACAAGGGGATGAGCTGTCACTTCTGGCCTGTCCTGAGCTGGGAACCAGGGCAGACCCTCTCCTTTGGGGGCTCTGTTACAGCTGTGAGCCCTGGAGGCTGTTGCCTGACCTGAATTTCTGTAGTCTGTGTTTCTGCAGCCTTGTGACAAAATTACATCCTGCCACCTGGCTTGTGCTGGCATCAGCTTATCTCAGGGTGGTTGTCGCATTCCAAGGTCAGGATTTGGCTGATCTGGGGGCCAGCCATGCCACTGTTGCTTCTTCCTCAGGGTCCCCTGGTGATTGGTCCTGGCTGTCTCCTCTCGGGCCTCAGCGTGGGCTCCTCACCAGCCCTGCGGGGCTGTCCCCTCCGTGATACTGTCCTGCAGGGCCACCATGTCCGGCTGCGTGACCTGTCCTGCCGCGTGTTCACTCTCACCGGCCGCCTTGACGACTGGCAGGTGCGGGGGCAGTGAGGTGGCACAAGGCTCCCAGCAAAGCCAAAGTGTGATCAGCCCCTCTGTGTCCTTGCAGAGCCCTGTGGAAAAAGCCACCTACCTGAACCTGCCCTGGGCTGAGTTTTTCCAACGGACGGGCATACGGTAGGTGCCACATGTCAGGATGAGAGAGGACACCCAGCTCCTGAGGTGTCATGACCACCCCAACCCATCCCACGTCCCAGCTCCCCTCATGGAAGGTGTCCTCGAGCCCCATGGCAATGCTGATGGTTTCTCCCTCCATCAGGGAAGGGGACCTTTGGGATGCTGAGACACCGCGGAAGAGCCGCTGCCTGCTCAGTGCCCGGCTCTTCCCGGTGCTGCACGCCCGTGAGGCACTGGGGCTGGAGGATGTGCTGTGGCTGCTGGGCCTGGCCACGGTGGCCAGTGAGCAGCTGGCACGCTGGCGGACGGCCTGGCGTATGTCCTGGCAGGAGCTGCTGCCCTGCCTGGATGTGGAAGCCGAGCTGGGCACCCGCCGGGCCCTGTTCTTCCTGCAGGGCCAGCACAAGGTGCGGCGGGTGCTGCTGGGGCGCCAGGACAGCAGCCTCCTGCCGCTTGCCCGCAGCGCCGTCCATGAGGGCTACCACAAGGCTGTGCTGGGCACGCTGGATGAGGGTGAGCTGGACTCAAGCTGTATCTCTCATTACCTGGACTGTTCAGTGCTCCCCACTCCATTCAGTGATCCCCTCCTATTGCAGGGGTGTACCTGCAGGGCATCCAACAAGCCTGGGTGGGTGCAAGCCATGCAAGTCCTGCTCTTCTGGGGATAGCTTATGGCAGAAGTGGGCTGGTTGGGATGCAGCCTGCAGTCTGACTGTGCTTTGCAGCCTCCTTTTATTTTATTTTATTTTATTTTCTAGTTGCCTCCACAGCCAGTGATGCTGGTATTGCAGCACGGGCACTTGCCTGTATTGCTGAGGTCCTGGGCTGCATGGCACAAGGGGAAGGGGGCTTGCGGAGTGGTCCTGCTGCCAACAGGGAGTGGGCCTTGGCTTTTGGGTGCCTGGAGAGCGGGGACATCGCTGGTGGTGTCCAGGAGCTGGCTGCTGAGCGGCAGAAGTGGATGAGCCGGTGAGGCTGGGGCTGCCAAGAGGCAGCTGCCGTATTTCAGATGTTGATGCTGTCGTTGAGATGTGGCAGTGGTCTCAGCATCTCTCTTATCCCAGGCCAGCTCTGCTGGTGAGAGCAGCTCGGCATTACGAGGGGGCTGAGCAGATCCTCATCCGGCAGGCAGTTATGTCCTCTTGCCAGTTCATCACTGTGGAACAGGTGGAGCTGCCACCTCTGGGGCACTGGGTGCAGGTGGTGTGTCCAGCCCGCCTGGACCTCTCTGGTGAGCACATTCCTTGAGTCAGATGATCCTTGTCTCACCCCTGGGGGAAAAGGAGTAAGGGTGCCCCAGGAGGCTGAGGTGAGTGTTGGCAGGTGGCTGGAGTGACACGCCCCCCATCACCTATGAGCACGGAGGGGCCGTGGTGGATGTGGCAGTGCTGGTGGATGGGTGCCGGCCCGTTGGCGCCCGCGTTCGGCGCATTGTCCAGCCGGAGCTGCGCCTCGTCAGCCTCAGCGGGACACCACGGAGCGAGGTGGTGGCAGAGCTGGTGTGCCAGGAGCTGGAGCACTTACAGGATTACTGCCAGCCACATGCACCAGGTGAGGGGTCACCTGCCAGCCTGGCTCTGTACCTGCAATGTCCTATTGGTGCCAGGATGGCCCTTTTTGAGGCCAGTGGGATGAGGGAGCAGGTAGCACAGCAGGCATCAGCTTTACTTCCTTTTTTGTTTTCAGGAGCCTTGCTCAAAGCTGCCTTTATCTGCACCCAGGTTGTGCAGTTCCCCTCACAGAGACCCTTGCGGGCCCAGCTGATGGAGAGTTTTGGGGGTGGCTTTGAGGTGCACACCTGGTCCAAGCTGCCCCATGGGTCTGGCCTCGGTAGGTCTGCAGGGGAGTGGCTGGGTAATCCCTCACTGGTGCTGGGGAGTCTCTCCTGCTGCTGGCACCAGGATGGGGCATCCCCCTTGCTGCCCCCCAACCCTCAGCGAAACAACAGTGCCTCACTGCCCTGGCCCCACCTGTGCTCCCTGCAGGCACCAGCAGCATCCTGGCAGGAGCAGTGATGGCATCCCTGTACCGGGCAGCAGGGAAGGCTGCCAGCACTGAGTCCCTTATCCATGCTGTGCTGCACCTGGAGCAGAGACTCACAACAGGTAGGGCCTGGGGGAACAGCTCACCCACAAGGTGGGGGTCCCAGCAGTGACTGATGACCCTCTGCCATGCAGGGGGTGGTTGGCAGGACCAGGTTGGTGGGCTCATTCCCGGCATTAAAATTGGGAGGTCGAAGGCCCAGCTGCCACTCAGAGTGGAAGTGGAGCAGATCCCAGTCCCTGATGGTTTTACCCAGACTCTGAATGATCACCTGCTGCTGGTGTACACAGGGAAGACTCGCCTGGCCCGCAACTTGCTCCAGGTAATGCCTGGGTGCCTTTGGGTGTCACAGACTGCCCTCTGCTCCCCCTGTGGCCTTTGGTGGCATCCCCTTCACTTGTGCAGAGCTTTGCCACCCCAGAGGGAGCTGGCACCCAAAGGCCATGGGTGCAGCACTACCTCCCCAGGTGCTGCCAGAGGCAAGACAGTGACAGGGACATTCTGGCCTCTTGCAGGACGTGGTGAGGAACTGGTACGCCAGGCTGCCCTCCATTGTGCAAAATGCTGACGCGCTGGTGAGCAATGCTGAGGAGTGTGCCCAGGCCTTGAGGCAAGGTGTGAGCCCCCTTCTCTAGGCCAGGTTGGCCCTTTTAACAGCTGAAGAAACACAAACTTTCCCAGGGAGAGGCTGTGCAGTCTCCGAGGGGAAAAAGGCTGGGGGATGCAGGCTCTTGCAGCTGCAGAAGCTCCAAATCCTCCCCCGAGCCCACCCTCAACAGGCAATACCCCAAAATTCAGGCTTGAACAAAGATTTTGAGGAAGAGGGGGTTAGACATACTGAATCTGATTGATTAGCAGTGTGCCATTGGTGACAGGGCTGGAGGCTGTGCCTGGTCAGTGCAGCAGGTTTATTTGGCTGCTGCAGAGAGGAAGCTGGAGCATTAAAGCAAGCAAATCCTCCCCCTGTGGAAGATTAAAAATAGCAACGTGACAGGGCTGGGGTTGCCTGCTCGGCCGGCAGAGCTGGGAGGAACTGGAAAAGAGAAGGCAGAATTTAGCTTGTGCTGAGCATGTTTCTGCCCTTTGGGTGAGAAACAGAGGCAAGTAATTTGCAGTATTCCCTCCTCTGCAGGTGACCTACTGCTCCTTGGCAAGTGCCTGGACTGCTACTGGCAGCAGAAGAAGTGCATGGCCCCGGGCTGCGAGCCGCTGGCCGTGGGGCGCATGATGGACGCTCTCCGGCCCTACGCCTACGGGCAGTGCTTGGCTGGGGCTGGCGGTGGCGGCTTCCTTTACATCTTAACCAAAGCCCCTCGGCAGAAAGAGGCTTTGCACCAGATCCTGGCAAACACTGAGGTGAGCTGTGAGCCCCACAATGTTGCAGGCAGCTTGCAGCAGCCTTACATAGAGCATGAGGAGCATCTCTCCCCACCACACATGGGGTGTGATTGCTTGTTGTTCCAGTGTCCTCCCTGGGACCTTGGAGGTGAGACGGGGTCCTTTGCTGCCTCCTGTCCCAACCTGTGACTCTCTTTTTCTAGGGACTCGGCAACTTCAGCATCCACAGCATTGAAGTGGACACGGGTGGTTTCTCTGTGGAGGTTGTGGGATGTGATATGAAGGATGGTGCTCACCCTGGAGGGGACAGGGCTGTGTGAAGGCCTGCAGCCCTGGCCTGTTCCTGGCAGATATCCAGAACAGGTTGCAGGGAAATCCCCACTGCTTTAGGGGCAGCTTCTTCAGCCAGCTCCAGCAGGTGCCTTAGGTATCCATATGGCCTTTTGGTGCTGCTACTTGCCCCAAAAGTCAGAGCCTGGAGAAGCTGTGACAAGTTGTGCAGGCAGGCAAAACTACCCCTGCTGAGTAGCCTTGCTGGAGGGACAGTTTGCTAGGGCCTCCAGCCTGATTTTGCTGTTTCACTCCAGTTTTTACAGTTCTCCAAAGGGAATAAGCAAGCATTTGTGATGCTGCATCTAGCAGGAACCTTCCTGCTCTTCCAGCAGCAGGGACCCAAGCTGCCTGTTCAGCATGCAATGTTCCTGCACAAGGGATGGAGCTGGCTGTGGAATCAAGACCCTCTCCTGTCCTGAGACACTGTTTCAGAAGTGAAATGGTGAAAGCAAGTTACTAGTCTATGCAGTCTGTCTGAATAAAAAAGCTTGTTCTCAGCATGTGTTTGTGCCCTTCTGTCCCTAGCAGGGCTGCTCTTTCTCCACAGGATAGCAAAGGCCCAGCATTGCATGGGAAAAGCTTCTCCAGGGGTGGGAATGGCAGAACCTGCATGCAAGGGCTAGTCATCCCCTTCCATGGCCCTGGCTGAGGGAGACAGCGCAGGACAGCAGCCACAGGAGGTAGGCAAGCAAGACAAGGAAGATCCTCTGGATGCCCTGGCACAGGGTAGAAGAAAAGAACTGGAGTGGAGCAGAGCAGAGCTCTTTTCCCACATCTCTCCAGCTCCCTCCAGGCCCACAGCTGAACACACCACTGGAGACTGCAGCTCAACCAAGCGAGGTTTATTTACAGTGTAGCTGTACAGAGCCAGCAGGGACACAGCCCCACTTCCTACAGAGGCTTTCTGGTGATTTTCCAAGCACCTTCCCAAGGAAATCACTCCTTTTCCGTTCCACACAACAGACCCCATCACCACCAGGAGAGAGCCAGGGCTCAGCATTGGTGACTCCAGTAGCTGACCCTTTAACTGTGGGCACAGAGAGAACACAGATGCAGCAGCAGACCTGTATTTGAGCCACACCGGCCCCCACCTGTCCTGGCCTGTGGCCTCCTGCAGGGCAGCAGAGCACAAGAAGTCAGGAGCAGGTACTGGCCTGTGTTCTGAGAAACAGCATCATCCTGCTCTCAGCATGAGATTCCTCTGGTGCCTTGTTTCTGCTCCCACAGGATGGCAGATCTTCTTGCCCAGCCCAGGAAAACCCTTTGCTCCAAGGAATGTGAGCAGAAGGGCAGACATCATCCCATCCCTACACCATCAAACAGGACAGGATGTGGGCAAGCTCCAGGACTGCAACCTTCCCGCCCTTAGCTCCAGCATGGTGCTGATCCAAGCACCGACCAACTACAGGCGCAGCCGCTTGATATCCTCGCTGCGGAAGTCGATGCGGAGAGCCAGCACCTGCCGGACCTCGGCGGGAGTAAGGCGCCAGGTGAGTGGACCTGAGTTTGGACCCCAGTAATCCAGAATCTCTGTCACCTGGAAAAAGAGGGGAGCTGTAGGAGATGGCTTAGCACAGACTGCCCTCACAGGTAAGTTTCAACTCAAGCACCATCAGACACAGGGCAACTTCTGCAGGTTCTCCACACCCTGTAGGTGCGATGACATCTGGATGAACTCAGTAAAGCCACATGCAGTGCAGCTGGTGTCCCCACAATCCCCCAGTAGAAGCAGACCAAGTGCAGCTCACCCTTTCCAGGTTGAGGATGGTGGCCATTTGGGAAAGACGGGCAAACTTGTCACGGATAGTCCACGTGGTGACTGTGGTGAGATAGGCTATGAGGGACCTCAGCTCCTTGTCAAACTGCAGACCACCGAGCTGTGGGCACAGAGGGAGATCTGTCAACTCTCCAAGCAGACCCCAGGGTTGTGCCAAGACACCAATTAAAATCACAGCAAGGCAGGGGGAGGTCTCTGAGCAGGCAGGTCCCAGTTAGACCATTTATTGCAGGTTTAAGTGGCTTATGTTTAGATCCACCTTAAAACCCAGTCCCCTTACTGGTGCCAGCTCTTTTCAGTCCCATCACCAAACCCACTTTGTCCCTGTGGGTGCTGATGTAAAGGTGTTCCTGAGCTGGTCACTGGTGGTTGCAAAGTTTTATAGGGTAATATTTGAGGGTACAGGGTAATATTTGCATCTGCCCTGCCCCATCCTTTACTGAGGGTTTGCAGTCAAAACCGACTATACGGATGGACTACACGGTAGAGGAGTGTTTTGCTTACCCTGCTGAAGGTGGATTTGAGCAGCACTTTCTCCAGTTCAATGGCTATGAGACTGGTCATAAGACCAGTGAGAGTATCATAAATCACTGGAGACAGTCCAGCCTGGAAGCAGAAACCTGTGTCATTCTTGTCAGGAAAAACTGAGCAGAGGTCCCTAAAGCCCAAGGCGAGGAGAGCTTACACATAAGGACTTGGCGAGTGGGGAGCACCACAGAGGTGATCCAGGTATGTGGGGCCTGCAAGCAAGCTTTGAGAATTGCAGGAGAAGGGGGTGACTGGATCCCTAAGAGCCCTGCGAGGCACTGGAGGACACCTCTACTTGCCAAGCAAGGAAAGAGCTGGAGGATGCCACGTGGAGCTCTGGCCAAAGCCTGGCAGGCTGCCACCTCCTTCTCTCACCTTGAACTCTGTCATCTGCTGTTCCAGATTGACGATGAACTGCTGGACCCAGGGATCATTGGCCTCATAGTCGCTGAACTCCTCCTGACAGGGAAATGCAGAAAGGGTTGTTTATGTGGCCTGAAGTAAACCACAGCCAACAGCCCAGAGGTCCCTCCTGGAGCAGCACTTCATCCCTTCCGCTCCTCTGTAGCCAAATGTGCCTTTCCAGGCTTGGCTGCAGAGCAACATCTGGGTATTTTACTGATGCTCAGTGCCAAGGAAACAGCAGATAACTGAGGGGAAGGAAACCATGGTTGCTCTGACTGTGCTGCTGAGCAGAAGACAGAGTGTGCTCAAGTACAGCTGGAAGCAGAGAACACTGAGCCTCACCTCCTCAATGTTGTGGGAGACAGAGAGGAATAAATTGATCCATGGCTTCACCTGGGGTTTGATGGCTGTGCTATTGAGCTCATTGAGACCTTCCTGAGGGAGACAGCAAGAGAGGACAGTGAGACACAAAATCTTTACAAACAGGCTGTCCTGATGTTGCTTCTCATTCTCAGCTGGGGAAACTGACCCACAGATTTGCACAGGAAACTGAACCCAGAAGGCCCAGATCCCACACCCTTCCGGTGCAGGAAGGCTCTGAGGACACCATGACAAGCAGAGGAGGAAGGATGTTGGCCCAGGAGCTGCTGTTGTGCTGACTTGTAGTGTGGTCTGAAGGGCTTGTGCTTCCCCACCCCATCCCACACAGCTACAGATTTCCTGGGAAGAGCGAGGCACCTGGGGTAGGAAAAAATGCAAACTCCATTTTTTCCTCAGCACCAGCCAGGGCACTGTAACTGAACTCAACTGATGCCTCCCACCTCTACTGCAGCTTAGCTCAGAAGGAGAATCTAAAAGGAGGATAAAAGCTGTAGCCACAGTTAGTTCCCTGAATTAATCATAACCCCAGCACATGCCATCTCCCCTGAGCAGCAGGCTGTCAGCAAAGGCTGTTTTGTCCCCTGTGATGAGAGCTCTTAAAGCCCTCTCCTGCCATCCACCTCTCTTTGGCTCAGCAAGGTGTCACGAAAGCTCACTCAGCATGAAACTGGTGGTACCGATTCTGACTGGCATTTGATAGAAGATTTTAACTAAAACTGGCATTTCTGAGCAGGCCCTGCTGGCAATTGTCCTTTTCTGAGGCAAATTCAACATGTGTGTGACTCAGGCAGCACAGGAGCTTCCTCCTGAGCCTCTAGATTGCTTTGCAGCCACTTTTAAAACCACACTAGAGTCAGACTGGAGAGTTTTACTCCTTACTGAGGAGCTCTTTGGTTTCGATACTGACCACAGTCCCCAAGAGGCTTTGCTGGCAGTGCTGAACTGAAGGCATCTCCCTGCCCTGAACTACAAAGCCAAACAAAAAACAATCTGACCCCTTTGTGAAGTACAAAGGCAAACCTGGTTCAAAATATTCCCCTTTGCTTGGTTTCTTTCCACATGAGGTATCAGGTCTTCCTGCTTCTCTCCCTGCCAGAGACCTGTGACATTTTAGGACAGCAGGTCCCAGCATGCCACAGGAGACTGGATTTAGCCAGAGAGTCTTCTGCTCCATGCTGAGGAGTATTTGCATTTGGGAAAGGAGAAACCTGAGAAAAGAGCAGCTCTTCTCTACCAACAGCCTGTCTTCAGCATTACTTAGTGAGGCTGTGGACAACATGACAACGTGCTGTGCCACAAGGGAGAATGGAGGAGATAGAAATGCTATTAATATTTCTTCTCCTGAAAATGCTGAACCAACTGCAAGTCCATGCTGAGTGAAGACAAATGAAGCAACATTCCTTCTGGCTCTGCAGCTGCTTTCAGTGCTTTTTATGCAGCCGCCAGCTGGTGTGGCTGTGTAAACGGGCTGGGGCTGTTTCCATGCCTCAAAGCTGACTGATTTGCTCCCTCCTGCACACTACCCAGCACTCCTGGAGTCAGACATGGCCTGGCCCTGGGCTGAAGTGATTCCTGCCAGAGTTCTCCCTGAAGACACCAGCAGCAGTGTTGGAAGCCAGCTGTAATTTGGAGAGACACTCACCTGCAGCAGGTCACGGAATTTGTTGGAGACAGCAGCCATGTCTGAGAGGCAGCTCTCAATCTTGGCCTGTGCTTGCTCACCCCCGAATCCTTGGCTAAGTAGTTTGCTGCAGTCACTCTGCAGGGAAGAGATCCACAAACAAGCTGCAAATTAATAACCTGGGCAGTTTTTATCCCTTTGTGTTGCTGAGCTCTGCCTGCCCACCAGTGTGTGGGCTAGGACAGGAGCCCAACTCTCCTGCAAAGGCAGAGGCTGCTGGCTCCAGCTGCAGGGAGAAAGGACAGCAAGAAAAGAAGCCAGGGGCAGTCTAGCCTAGCACTAGGGAACTGCAGACTCTCCATGATGCACGTATTATTCCTGCACCAGGTCAGTCAGGCTGGAGGAACTGGTATTTCTGGCTGCTACTATCAGCCGGAAATTGCTCTGCCAGCTCAAAATTCCTTCCCTAAGGCTGGAGGGCAAAGACCTCAGGAACCTGGGCATATCAAAGTCCAGATGTGTTTACTTGAGCCCTGCCTCTGCCAAGGAAGGACATTACAAATTTGATTCAGGAAAAAACAGTAAAGAATACAGACTGCACCTCCAAAGTCTTCTTTAGGGTCATGATGTTTTCACTGCAGACTTCCACATTGTTTAAGGTCACCTGAAAAAAACCCAAAACAAACCCAAGATGGATTAAATGGAATTTCCCAGCACCTCATCCCCAAATCCACACATTTAATTCATGCCCTGCTAACAGTATGGACTGAAATGCAAGCAGTTAAGGGACAGAGTTGCTACTGTGAGATCAAAGCACTGCAGATTCACCGAGCTGCATGAAGCTAAACTCCAGCAACTGAGCACATGTGCTGAACCCCCAACCAGTACAGAGTTCAAGATAATTTACTGTCTTTCCTCATCATCCTGTTCATGATGTTGCAGTGGAGCCCCACTTGTTGGTGATGGATGGAAGCCATAATGTACCCCCAACTTGCTGTCAGTGTCATGAAGAATGGAGCAGGAGTGGCTGAGGTTGATGTTTTATACACTATGTCCAGAGTAGCAGAGGAAACAGGGAGGCATGGGCAGGAGGAATCAGCAGCCCTCCTGCCAGAGGAGTATTTGTTCTCCACTGAACAGACTGTTCTCTACCTGCTGAAGCTGAACTAAATGTCAGTATAAGGCTGGGGTTTGCGCAAACTGGGAAATGAGGCAAGGTGACAGGTGAATGAGGAAATTCAGTGGAAGAACTGACGTTTTAAGCCCTTTGCTTCAGAAATGCAGAAACCTGTAACAGAATTCTATGAGATGAAGGAGTTCAGTCCCTCCTGCTCCCTTTGTTGCCTTCTCTCCTCGTACAGTGAAAGTTCCAAGGAACCTCTTCAGCACTGGCTGTTCACAACAACTTAAAGGGAGATGAGTCACGGTGAGCCAGCTCCTCTCCAGTGCTCTCAGTCTCTACCCACAGGTCTGCTCACACACAGAGAGAGCAGAGCCAGAGGTGTTCTCCCAGTGAGGTCTTTTCCACAATGCAAAGTCTATACAGCATCCCAGCATGGGGAAGCATGTGTTATGCTGCAGAAGACAGAAGTGACAAGTGGCCCCTTCAGATGCTCTCCAAGGGGTCTGCAATGCTCCCTGTGCCTGTTGAAGCAAGCAGAGAGCTGCAGTTCTGCTGTTAGAAGGCAACAGGAGGATCTTGAAGACCAAGCAGAGCAGACAACTCTGCTCTAATGAAAACTCTTCAATCTGATAAGTGAAGGAGCTGAGCTTGGGCCAGGACTTTTCTATCTGGAGGAAGGTGTGGATGAGATGCTCTCCCACCACCTCTGTATGAAACCTGTGAAGAACAGGATTGATGGACACTTCAAAAGAGCACAGACTCTTCCCCAGCCCAAGGAAGGAACTGTGATCACAGCAGCCCAAGAGACTCTCACAGGATCACAGTTGCACAGGCCTGGTGTGGAAGCTCTACAAACATGAGGTGAGGTAGAAGCATCTACCAGACATCCAAAGGCAGGCCACCCACCACACCTGAACAGGTTTCCAGGTCCTCTGAACAAAACTATCACACCAATCCTGTTCTCAAGAGTTCCCCATTGTCTTTCTCCCCACCCCAACTCACTCTACACCAGAAGAGCCACCAAACCCACCAGAAAGGACTGCTTGGCCTCGTCGGTGCTTTCAATGCCTTTGGTGTCGAACTTGCCCTGCTGCAGGCTGCTGTGCATGATGTTCACAGCACTGGTCACCCCTCTCTGGAAGTCCTGGAAGGTCGTGGCTGGGAAGCCCTGCTTCAGCTTGTTGTACAGAACCTCCCTACAGGCAAACAGAACACACTGTTTGGGTTCAGAACAAGCAAAAAAAAATTATGCTCTGTGCCTCGGGACAGCATTCTGTCTGAGATCTGACCTGAGCAAGGTAGTGGAACTTCAAAGGGGAAAAAAAGGCTGGCAAATATCTCCTGACAGCATCTGAATGCTGAAAGAAAAACATAACCACCCAGTTTCTGAGCTTTCCCAAATATCCTGCCTGCAGCTGCCTGCTGTCTTCAGACACAGTTCCTCACTCCCACAATGGAATGAAAAACATCAGGACAATTTCTGCAGTCTCACTCCAAATTTGAGTTGTTAAGTAACCCAGAGAACAACTAGGGGTGATCATGTACCCTCAAGCAGGGTAGTACCCCAATGCTACAAGGCAACTCCATCTCATAGGGATTCTGGGCCATGTGGTTCTTTTCTCTGTTTGTCCTACAGGTGGATCACCACTACTGTGAGCAAAGATGCCCACATCCATCTTCCCACACCTGTCACTGCTTCCCACGAGCATCTTCCAAGGAGATGACAAGCCAGAGGTTCAAAGGCAAAGAACAGAAGGAAGACTATCTGACAGCAACCACTGTTTGCAGAACGTGAAGTGGAGGCACATTACAATGAACCTGGTGTATTTTCATTACCTGAAGTCAGACTCCAGCTCAGTGGTGGAGTGGTTGATCATAGCACAGAGACAGTCTATGCTGGAGCTGGACAGAGCACGCCCAATGCACTTCTTCACTATATAAAATACATCATCCACCATGCTGGAGGTGAGCTGGCCCTTCTCGTAGCTGTCCATGGCAACAGCCTGCAAACAAAGCTGTCTCAGTGTCCTGAGCTCAGTGAGCGACTGAGCAGTGCTGAGAGACCAAACTGCCCATCTGCCCACTGCACCCTGAGTGGCTGGCACCACTCAGACTAGTTTGCAGTAGCCCAGAGACCTGGAAGATACCTGGGGTATGTCTGAAGTCAAAGTTCAGAAACAACCACTTGCTTTTCAAGGCCAAGGGAAACAAAAGAATTTCCCAACAACTGCAGATTTGCCATGTATGCATATCCCTCCCTTGGGATGCTCACCAGAGGACTGAGGAGCACACACAGAAAAGCATCTAAGAGGTTTTCCCCTACCTTGTTGACAGTCTCCCTCATAAAGTATTCCTCCATGGTGATGTAGTAGCCAATGAGCTCTTGCATGGTGCAGCTCAGCAGACAGTTGTTGAGGAGCTTGTCCAGGTATTTTTGATGCTCTGTGGAACAAAGAGAGACCCATCAGCAGGAACCCCGGGCCAGCAGGCAGCTCGACCAAGTCCCCCTGCTGCTTGTCTCATGGGACCCAACAGACACACACCTGCCAAGTCTAGCTTAGAACAAATCACAAGCCTCAACTGTGGAGGTGAAATTGCTGAGCTGGATTTTGCAGGTGGCTAAAGTGATTTCCAGAACTCTACCAAGTACAAAAACCTCGAGCCTGTTTTTTTGTGGCCTCCACCTTTAGGATTTGTGCCTGCAGTGACCAAATGGTTCTTCCTCTCTTTGGGGACTTTTACTTCGGGGACTTTACTTTGTTATACTCTACAATCATTCTTAATGTTAGTTTTCCTGTTAGAGGGAACAACCAGTGCTGAAAACAGGCTACACAATTGTCTTCCACAGAGCGCTCCCAAAGTGTCTTTGCAGACCCAGTGTCACTCTGCTCTGCCACTAACTCAGGTATATCCCCATTTCTGGCTTTGATGAGCAGAGCCTATGAGTATTGGTACTCAAGGTGTTACCTTGCTTTACCTCCTCTGAGGCCATGGCATCTCCCACCTCAAAATCAGCTATAATTCGTCTCTTGATGAATCTCAAGTAGAGCTCACTGCGGGCATTCATCAGAGTGACTTCTGTTAAAATAGGGTCAAGCTCCCTGGAAGAAATAGCAAGAATCAAGACAGCAAGACTACAAAAGGAGAGGCACTAATTTAACTCAGTTAAGTAGTGTGTTCTCTGTTCCCTTACTATGAGATCAGTACTGCCCCTTTCCATCTGTGCTGTTGAGTGGCAAAGCTCAGCAGAATAACTGGTATGTGCAAAGCATGCATACTTGATCAAAAAATCCCCCAAAATCTCCCAAAAGAAGTATCTCTACAATATTGGTTTTTTCCCCACAAACTCTACTCCAAGATTTAGCAACACTCTCCCTCTTTTTCCTCATAGATGTGAGGACATCCACGTTGAAATCACAGTGGTAAGGACTGCAAGACTCAAAGCAACTTGGTGTAACTTCAAAATGAGCCCTGTTTTGAGTGGGAGGTTTGACTAGAGATTTTCATCAGTCCTTCCCTACCTCAGTTTTACTACAAGCCCTATGTCGCCAGTGTTAGAAATGCCTTGTCCCTGCCATCTCCACATATGTGTTTTTGTGCACAAATTCATGTGTTTCTCTGCAGATAATGAAGAATCTGTTTAAGCTCAACAGCTCAGGAAATGTCAGACAAAAAAACCATGTTACGATGCAGAACACAGTGTTCAGATCAGAGACAACTGAAAAAAAGAAAGACTGACACATCAGCTTTTTCATCAGTGCACAGAAGAATTTTACAAATCCTGCTTGAAGCCTCATGGTGCACAAGTGGGAGAAGGAAACATCACCTTTATTTTACAGATGAAAAAGAAAAATATCAGAAAACTGGGATGCATGCAGACTTACTCAGAGCAAATAGTAAGTAGATATTACTGCTGAAATATTAATTATGCAGGCTCACAGACAGATCTTCCTTGAGGAACCTAAGTTTTCTTTCAAGGCATGTTTCTAAATCAGGCAGTCCCAGAAGGGCTGGGTGCACTTTCAAATGGCCATGCTTAAGGGTTATGTAAATATTTATGGCAAGAAGAAAAAGTGGGAGATTGAAAGCACTGCAGTTCATTTTCAAGAAACTGACGGTATGGAGCTGCTGCAGCAGCAGTACAGATTAAGTAAGATCCAAAGATATATTCCTGTTTCTGTCATAAATTATCTGTCCAGAGAGCTGCTCTGTTTTGTGGGCTCCAAGGACTGTGCTCTGGCCATGAAAGGGTAGTGGGTACATGCAGTTAAAATCTCAGTCCTTCATGTGCAGTGATATCGACAACTCTCCAGGATTGCTTAGAGGCAAGGCTTAGAATTAATGACTAAGCAAAATAAAGCCCCACTACAGAAGCTTCCTTTATAGAATGGCAGTGAAGGGCACCTAACAATTGGATTTTTTAAATTAATACCCACAAAGCTTCTGGAAGAGTGGGAGAGTTATCTAAATGCTAAGTAGTGTTAATAACATCTCAAGAGTGAAAGGTTACAGAGCATAAAGAGTTTTTGTTTGTACCTTGGTTCAATCTTCTCTGCAGAAGAACTTCTCATCATGCTATTCTGGACTTGCTGGAACTGCAATCACAAAAGAAAGGGAGTCTTTGCTGATGGCTTGGAGTTACCAGATACTTCTTGTGCTACCGCCTAAGGAAGTGCTTACTCTCTGGGGGTGATAGGAATGCTTTGCAGGAAGCACTGCCAGAGAAGGGAATCATGTAAGTGCACTTCCTCCTCCTCCAAGGCAGAGCTCATCCTGCCAGGAAGGGTGGTGGGATGGGACTTGACCAGAGGCACCAAGGTATGTGACCATGAAACAGTAACAGCAGCCCTGCATCTAAGCAGGACCAAGACAGTGGGGATGGTGTACTGAAAGCACCCTACAGACCTGCACAGCAAACAGTGCCCAGGGTGCATTTACCATGCTCCAAATGAATCCTTCTCTGCATCAGAAAGCACAGCTACAGGCTGAACCCCTACAGCTATCAGGGTAAATAAGGAGTAAAGCAAGGTTTCTCTCAATACACAAGGTCAAACTCTGCTGCCTCTATGGCAGTGGGAGCCCCACAGAACTGGATGGGGAGGGCACAGTTGGCTGCATCAGGCAGCCTCACACTGCTCCTACCTGCCTGTGATAGTCCCTCTCCTTGATGAACTTGTCCACCACCTTCTCCACCTGCCGGTCGCACTCCACCTGCAGGTGCTTGATGAGGGAGTAGAGCCTCCCTGGCCCGTAGTAGGTCTCCACAATGGGCTGGTGGGTCTCCACAATGCGAGCAATCCCTGCAGGGAGACGAGAGAGACTCAACCAGCAGTTCCCAGAGCACAGCAGAGCTACACAGGTCCACAGACCAGACCTAAAAAAGGGTCATTCACTCTACAGATAGAGAATGAATCTCCTGGAGCAGAAGCCACCTCTCTGTCCCTAAAGATAACTCCTGCCATGCTCTGTGTGCCAGCTGTCCTTCAGGCCAGCAAGATACAAGGTGTGAAGCTTTCCCAGGACAAGCTAAATCTGGCAGGGGGCACAACTGCCACCCAAACCCAGTCCCAGCTTTCAGGACCTGCTTTTACAGGTTTTAAGGTTACAGGGAAAAATCAGCCTAGGGATGGCTCTTGGGCACACACTTGCCACAGAGAGCAAGCATTACCAAAGGCAAGAACTCCTTGGAGGAAAATCTCATCTCCAAGGAAGTATCTCTATGATATTGCCTTCTTCTCACAAATGCTCTACTCCAAAAGTTAGCAACGCTCCCCCTCTTTTGACACTACTGCCAAGAAAGCTCTGCTGGTGCCAGGCTGGGAGAGTAACTTGGCAGGGGTGCAGCCTGGAACTAGAGCAGATTTCATAGAGAAAGTGGTTAATCACCATGGGATCTCAATTATTGTCTTTGGCAACATTCCCACAGAGCATCCATATTCCCTTCCTTCTCTGCTTTCAAGTTCCCATGGCACTTCTTGAAGAGCCAGGCCTGGAGGCACCAACAGCTGCTCATCCCTAAGGGATCTGATTTGTTTGTCTGGAGAACTGCAAGTCTGAAGAAACCTCTAGGGAATACCCATTTGTTTTGAGGATGCAGAGAACAGGAAGAGTCTGATTCCTGGAGGAAGCCAACAAATTCCTTTGCAAATCCACTTCGTGCCTGTACAAGATGTACAAAGGAAAACTTGTTTGTTGTGATGCCCTCTCCTGGTTAGAATAAATCCTACTAGTTGTGTCCCTGTCCCTCGAGTGAGACACCTGTAGCTCAAAGGGGAATGAGGCATTTTGTGAGCTAAAATTAAAAGCATTTAAATTGATGGACAGTCTCATCATGGACTATTTGCAATCAATCAGAAAAGAGAAAAGGAATATTACCTTCGAAAAGGAGTGTCAGGGTGTCTGCAAAGATGACAGCAGCTCGACGGTCACTCATGTCTGTCCCCATCACCAGCTGCAGGTTCTCTTCTGCTTTGTTGGCCACCTGCATGACAACAGGACCAGTCTGACCACCCAAAGGTATTCTTCAACCCACAGGTCCTCTGTCCTTGCCCTACAGAGCTATCATTGGCCTTCCCAATGCAAGAGCTATTGCTGTTGTTCCTCCTTTGAACAGGGATCCTTTCCTCTCTTGTGGAAAACTCAAGGAAAGGCAGAAACTTGTTCTTCTCTTTCCAGGCTCATTGGATAATTTTTAAGCAAGCGCAGAGAGCAAGACACAGAAGAAGTCAGGCAGCCCCCTGGATCTGCATTCAGACACCAGAAAGCCCATCCCAGCATGCAAATCCAGGGACAGATATGAACTAAGGCCAGTGCTATTTTTTAAGGTTAACAAGCCACTGCCAAAAATCTCCCTCCACAACATCTGTTGACAGAGACTGGGTTTTGCTTTCCCCTGGGTGTCACAGATCCTGTTACCTGCTTGCAGAGGTACTCAGAGAACTTGCTCAGCCCCTCTTCATGTAAGCCTAGCAGAGGAAAGATCTTGAAGAACCGTTCCACCTGGGGCAGGTCTCCCTGCTTCATAGCTGTGTCAAATTTCTCCGTAACGATTGTCTTCAGACGCTGCTCTGCTTCCTGCAGGAGCTTCAGGTTGGCATCAATTATTCCCCCTGGTAAAAAGGACAGAAAAGAAAGGGAAAAGTGACAGCACAATGTTAGTACTGTATCAAGGGCTACTTTTTTTTTTCCCAGGAGAGAGACCAGCACTGTGGAGCACCACGCTGAGAAGGCAGAAGACACACTGGAATTCCTCTACAGGCACAGACAGACAGGTTGGTGCATGATGTAATGTTGTGATTTTGCATGAAGGATGACAACACATCCACTGGGATTTTTCTCTTAGGAATCTAGCAATTTACTCCCTCATTTCCAGTTGCTCTGCTTGGTAGCACACCATAACATGAGAACAGTTCTTGACAGAGCTTTCTCCCTCACTTCTTCTGGCCTGAATATTTTATCCTTTGCTCAGTTAGCACCTGAAATACTATTACAGCTGTGTGCCAGGAACTTCCTTTTCAATTAATGATAATTCTGGTGTAATAATGCTTCAAAAATCTTCACCCCTAAGTCAGTCTCTGGCTAGCATTAGATTTTCTGCTTTGTTTGTTGAGCTGAGCCAATCCATGGGAAATGAACAGTCCCTAGATATCCATTGGAAAGGTGACTCATCAGCATCTCCTCACAAACAGTGCTTACCTTCCTTGCCCTGCCGACTGAGCTCAATCACTGACTTGTCCAGAGACAGATAGCGATGGATATGAGCTGCTGCTTGTTCATAGTCTTCATTTCTCAGGGCTGTCTGAACTCCATCCATGCAGAACTTCAGGTCAAGGATGTCATCAGCTCTCTGAATGGCCTGATAGAGTCGGTTCTGCAAGAAAGGCAACCAGTAATGCTTCCAGCTGTGGGATGGACCAGGGAAAGGGAATTGTCAGAAGACAGGTGTGAGGAAAAAACAGACTGAAGCTATACTTCTCTATACAACAAAACTACTATGTAAGCAAAAATCCCACACTACTTTAAAAGTGCTAAGACCAGTGGCTCCACAGGATGAACAGCATATGTCAAAACTGAGGCTGAACTGGGAGGCCACAGTTCTCTGTAGCACACAGGCAGAGACCAGAGATGACACCACACATTATCTGTTTGATCTGAGCAGTTGTGCTGAGTGCTGACACTGAAACCCGTCAGCCTGTCCCCAGACAAGGAACAGAACAGCCCAGATTCCTGACCTGGCTTGGGTGACAGTGGCCATCTCCACTATCCTCAGCACTGTGCAGTTGCCAAGATTGATAGTCACCCCATTCTGGGTATTCTACCAGGAACTGTGTGGGCAGAAGGGGATGCTGGAGAACCAGCTGCTATATGGAGGAGCATCCCTGGCTCCTCAAGGAATGTTCAAGGCCAGGTTGGATGGGGATCTGAGCAACCTGGTCTAGTGAAAGGTGTCCATGTCAACTGCAGGGGAGTTGGGAACGAGAGGAGCTTTAAGGTCCCTTCCAGCCCAAACCATTCCATGATTCTACCAGTCTTATACCATGCAATATCCAGGAGCCCAGAAAGACACAGCTAAAATAAAGAACACAGCAGTTTCCAGCCCAGCTGCTCACCAAAGGCAGGGCACATCTGTTGTGCTGTGAGCACAGAACACAGCTTGTTGGTGACAAGTTCCAACCCCCCTCAGCCCAGCTACCTTGGCAAGGTCGAGCTGACGGACTTTACTGCTGACATTCTCGGCCAGGTTGCAGGTGAAGGTGATCATCCCTGCCAGCTGCTGGGCATCCCCCTCGATCAGCTGCAGGTTAGGGCTGGGAACACACAGGAACTGAGTGTCAGAGGCACACTTTAGCCACCCAGATGGTGTGCAGAGGATGGCTCTTCCTCCAAACACAGCCGGTCCTGTCACAGCACTCTCGCTCATTTCACTCCCTTCCTCTGGGAGCAAAGCAGGAGAAAGGAACAGACTGGCTGCTTTGGAAGAGGCTGCACAGACCGACTGTGCCTGGCTGTCGCACAGGGCATGAACAAGCCACTGGGCCCTATGACATTCTCCACTTCTGAAGTGAAGACTCTAAACCTTTCCTCCAAGCTTCTACTAGACACAAGGCCATTTAGGATGACTTTCCAGCCTGCCTGCACAAGTTCACCCTGAAGAGGCAGTAATATTTGTTCATTCCTGCAGACAGCCTGGCACAAGACACCTGATGCAACCATTGATGCTGAAACCTGACAACCTCTGAGATGGCACGTTCAAAAAGCTGCTCAGCCAACACCAAAATGGGTCAGGCTGGGTGAGGGCACAGCTGTCAGTGCTGCTGGGAAGAACTGGGCACCTGGGGATGAGGCTCCAACTCGTGTTCTGTACCACAAACTGATTTAAAATCTGACATTTTCTGAGAATGGATGTGCTTCCCATACAACACTGAAAGGAGTATCTGGGTCATGCAGCAAGGAGCAGGACGAGGGGGGTTGGAACACTAACCCCATGCGATGAAGAGCAACCATCTTATTCTCTATAGTGCTTTGCTGCTCCAGAAGGGCATCCAGCTCTTCCTGCACGACTTTCTGAAAAAATAAAAAAAAAAAAAGGACGAAGGAGGTGTTGTGTGACTTCAGCTCTGCTCCAGACCAGCAATTTATCACAGGCCCTACATCCAAGCCAAGGACTCAAGGCGTTAGTGCTGCCAAGAGCTCATATGACAAATAAATCCTTTCTAAGCTCTCTTTAATCCTCTAAATCTTTATGGTTTTGCTATTTGAAAGCTTCGGTTTTGGAATCCTCATCACACCACTTTTAAGTCAGCTAACCCAAAAACTCCTCCCCTGGCCGGGCTTCCAGTGCACGAGATCCCAGAATCTGCAGGCTGCTCGCGATTCAGGGATCCGCGGAGGCGACACCGACCCCCGGCCGGGCCCCACGGGCGGCTAAGTCCGTATTAAACACCTCTAGGGAGTATCCAACAATGAGGGGCACAACGACAGCGAGGCATCCGCTTTTCGGGACCCCGCTGCCTCCCATGCCCGGCCCCACACACCTCCTCCTCGCACAGCCGGCTGTAGGCGGCCTCCAGGTCCGCCAGATCGGTCAGCGATTGGATCCGCTCCATGGACAGGGCGGAGGCGGCGGGGCCGCCGCTCTCCCCTGGCGGCGCCTTCGGTCCCGGCGCCGTGGCCGCCGCCATCTTGGCACACAGCTGACGCGGCCGATACCGCCCTGAGGCCCGTCGGGACCGTCGAAGGCGGTGCCTGAGTTTTGGCGCCGCTCGGTTCCGCCCGAAGCGAGGGAGAATGCGAGGGAAGCTGACGCCCCTGCAGATCTCCATGCTAGAAGGCGGCTGAGGATTTTCTTGGGGGGGCTCTTGGTGCAGGGAGCAGCTGCCCTAGCGCCGCGATCATTCAGGCACCGCATTGGGCAACCTCCCCCGCCACAGGACGCGCGCGCGCGCGCCGGACGCGCGGAAAGCCCCGTGGAGAAGGCGCGGGAGGGCAGCGCGCAGGCGCGGCGCTGATGGCGGAGGAGGCCGGCGGCGCGCCCGCCTAGGCCGGAGCAGCATCCGCCGCCATCCGCACGGTGAGCGCAGCTCTGCCCGCCCGGCGAGCGCAGCTCTGCCCGCCCCGCGGCGGCTCCGCGCCAGGGACGGGCCGCTGGTTTGTGGAGGGGGAGCGTCGCGGACCCCTCGGGGCCTGGGCCGGGTGAGGGCGGCCGGGCCGGGCAGGGCAGTGACCTGTGGCCGGTTCGCGGGGCGAGCGTTCCGCAGAGCGCGGGGCGGTGCTGGCTCCGTGCCCTGCCGGGGCCTCGGCAAGGCTGAGGGCCGGTTTCCCCGGCTCGGGGCGGCCGGTTGGTGCTGGGGTTCCCTCCCGCCTCAGCCTCGGGGAGGGGAGTCGGTCCTGAGCGGCTGCGGGTGGCTGCGCTCGCGTTCAGTGAAGCGGCGGCGTCAGAGATGTGTAACGGCGCGGGGATCCCGGAGGGCTTCCCTAATTGTGCTGGTTTTTGAAAATCGAAAGCCGTGACTAATTAGTGGTAATTACTGGAATTGGTATGGCAGTTCCCGGCAATAAGGAGTTCAGCAGGCGCTCGGCAGCCGGGACACCTTGGGAGAGCCATTTGCCCGATAAATGCGCTGATAAATGCCGAATAGCCGGGCTGGCAGTCGGGCTCCTGGCGTAAAGTGATCCGTGCACGCGTGGGAGGGCGGCGGTTCTCTCTGCTGAGTGAAAGGCTTTGCTTTTGAGAAGTTTATTATTTTGTGTTATTTGTTGCAGAATTACCGGAGCTACGATAATCTGAAGCAAATTTGTTGCCAACATGTTTCTCTACAACCTAACGCTGCAGCGTGCCACAGGCATTAGCTTTGCTATCCATGGCAATTTCTCGGGTAATTTTCTCCTCTCTCCACATGTCTTGGCTTGAGGTTTTTTTGGGTAGTACAAGAAAAATGATGTGTTTTGATGTTTGCTTCGGTATCTCTGGGGTTTTTTTGCTGGTATATTATGATTTGTTCTTGGGTGTTACTTGGGCTGTGATAGCTTTTGGAAAGATTGAGAGAAGTTTGGCTAGATTATTTATCAATCTAATTTATCTATAGATTTAGTTTAGTATTCTGACCAATATTCTGATGTGCTAAAAGATGTCCAAACAGTGGTTGTACCTAATGTGGTGACTAAGTGTCTTTGAATTTCTCCATGGTAATCCTAAAATTAGCATTGGGAAGTTTCCCCTTCTTCCCTTGTAGCACTTGTTGAAGTTGTGTGGTGTGTGCTCTGTTGTTGCTGACTTGTGCTCGTGTTTTGGGTTCTTCAGGAACCAAACAACAAGAAATTGTCGTTTCCCGGGGCAAGATCCTGGAGTTACTGCGCCCTGATCCCAACACGGGGAAGGTTCACACTCTGCTGACCGTGGAAGTGTTTGGAGTCATCCGGTCCCTCATGGCCTTTAGGCTGACAGGGGGGACCAAAGACTACATCGTGGTGGGCAGCGATTCGGGGCGCATTGTCATTCTGGAGTACCAGCCCTCCAAGAACGTCTTCGAGAAGATCCATCAGGAAACCTTTGGCAAGAGTGGATGTCGCAGAATCGTTCCAGGCCAGTACTTGGCTGTGGACCCAAAGGGCCGTGCTGTCATGATCAGTAAGTCTCTCTGTCAGCTTGTGTCCTTATTATTTTTATCTTCTGTCTTGTGGGTATTTATTTTGGAGCAAGTTTCTGCCAGGTATAATTGGAGTTGTTTTTCAGGCAGTGTTTTAGGCTGTGAGCTGTGTCAAGGAGAACACAGGCATTCAGAATTGTTCCTTAATGCTGGTGGAATTGCACAAATGAGTCCTAATGTTGAACCAAAACAAGCTGGAAAGAAACCAGTTTGCTTAGCAGTGTGCAGAGCCCTGAAGTGTGATGTGTGGGGGAGAGGAGGGGATTGCAGGCGTCAATGCTACAGTGTAGCCAGTCAGTTCCCATGGCCTGAAATGATGTTTTGAGTTCATGTCTCTTCTCTGAGATATCTCGTGGAGACAGCCAGATGCATTTCTGATCAGGCTTCACAGGTAGAAGGACACTTGGGGGAATTTTTTGGGTGAGATTTAGCACGAGGTGTATGGAACTTTGTCCGTTTGCTGAAGGCAGCTCTGTGCAGTGCTGATGGTAGTTTACCAGCATGTCTTTATACTAGGAATAGCAATAAATATTACTTCTTTTTTAACATGTCTGGTTTTCCTGGGTGAGAAAGTTGCACAGTCACAGTTGTGCCATTCATGTTGATATTTGAGTGGTGTTTTTTATGTTGTGGATGCTGTGTGTCAGGCAAGGGTACATTTTCTTAGTTAAAATATTTCTGTGGAAAAGCTGTCATACCAACTGGCTTTAAATAGCAGAACATCTGGATGCTTCTTTCCATTTGTCTTTGCTTCCTTGCAGTCTGTCATCTCTTGTGTGGTAAAAAGAGGGACTAGATCTGCCTCAAACTATTGTAGATGGAATATTGGGCCAGGTGAATGCGGCTCAAAGGGTCAGGCTTTGGCTTTAAAGGGCTGAAGTTGTCATTTTGTGCTTGCAGTCTGAAAGATTTAAAATGAGATATTTGAGGTTAATTGGTGGCACAGAGATAAACACCAGTGGTGAACTTCAGCTGAAGTAATGCTGGCATTGTCTTGCCAAGTTACAAGTTGATTTTGGGCTGCAGGTATGGTCAGATTTGATTATCAAGTAATGGGCTTTGCAAGCTGTTGTCCTTCCTTGCAGGTGCCATTGAAAAGCAGAAGCTGGTGTATATCCTGAACAGAGATGCTGCTGCTCGACTCACCATTTCCTCCCCACTGGAAGCCCACAAGGCCAATACCTTGGTCTACCATGTGGTGGGAGTCGATGTGGGGTTTGAAAACCCAATGTTTGCTTGTCTGGAAATGGATTATGAGGTGAGAAGAACTTCATCTCCCTTTTCTGTCTTTTGACCTTTGTTGTTCCTATTCTGTTCTTCATCTGGCATTGGGGAACATTGGCTGATTCTGCTGTCTGAGACAGTTTTCATTTTTCACAAGCTTACTGGCTTTTTGTCTTACTTTCAGCTATAATGGGCAAGTCTCTTCTGTCTTGGTGATTGATTCTTTTTGCTTTTCAACTGAAAATATGCCTGTTTTCTTGGTCTGAACTTGTTTTGTGCAGCTTCCAGCAAGTCTTTTGGCCTGCGTTTTGTTGTTACTCAAAACTGTTTCCCCACGCATCAGTTTTTCTCCTCCTTTTAATCCTTTTTTTCAAAGACACCCCCATGTGTCCTGTTTTAGGAAGCAGACAATGATCCAACAGGTGAAGCTGCAGCCAACACACAGCAGACATTGACATTTTATGAATTGGACTTGGGTTTGAACCACGTTGTCAGGAAGTACAGTGAGCCCCTGGAAGAGCATGGCAACTTCCTCATAACAGGTACCGCCCACAGAGTTGTTTTTGCATGGGTCTGCTTGATTCCCATTCCCCAGGAAAACACAGTCAATACTCTTTACATCTAAGGAGTTGATTCAATTGTAGTCTGAGCCATTGTATAAATTAATTAACTGACTTTGCAGTCAGGTAATGAGGGGTTGTTCACACAGGGAAATACACAAGTATTCATAGAAGCAGCTGCAGTTTGAGAGTGCTCCTGAAATTAGCTGGTAGCAATGCAAAAGCACTTAGTTAACTGCTGCAGGTTCCTTTTCAAGTACAAAAGGTGCTGAGCTGGGAGAACATCTTTGTATGCTTGCCCTGTTGCATCTCCCATAGGCAGCTGTGAGACAGACACCAAATATGGTGCTGAATCTGTTTGATATAATTTGTTACACTGAGATCACAAAGTATGGTTTCAGAAATGCTTCTGTTAACTAAAGATGTTAATCCATCTGATGGATTTTTCTACAAGCAGACATGGGTTTGTGTTTAACACAAGGGTTGTGTTTAACTGACAAGTTGCTAGTGTAGTATTTTGGGCATGTCATGGCTTTCTAGACAAGAATAACCCAGAAAGGATAAAACTTGAGCAATTTTTCAGAAACTGCATCCTTCCAGGTCCCCTAGTTCCATCTGCCCTGTTCTCATGATGGCACAGGCAGCTGTACTCAGTCTGTTTTCTTCTCAATAAGAGCAGATTTGTATATGCAGGGTGATGGAGAGTATTGGAAACTACATTGCTTTAAAGAAAGCCAAATGTTCTGCAGGCAACCAGTCAGATCTGTGGTAAAGGCTTTTGTCTTAATTTTCTTTCAGTTCCTGGTGGTTCTGATGGCCCCAGCGGGGTGCTGATCTGTTCTGAAAACTATATTACTTACAAAAACTTTGGTGACCAGCCTGATATCAGATGCCCAATTCCCAGGAGACGGGTGAGAATTTTTTAGGATTATGAATGCTTGTAATTTGCCTTTCAAGTTTAAGGGCATCAGGAAGATTTTAAATTAAGAAAAAAGGAGTTAAAAACATGTTAATTTATCTACCTCACTGGCTGTGTGTTATCTGGGAGGGAGGACAGAGGTGGGCATAGCCTGAAGTGATGAGTGTGGTTCATGTCTCTTCTCTGAGATTTATACTGGAGATACTCCAAAGACTCTGATCAGGCAGCACTGTCATTGCAGGATAGGATTACTTGAGATGCTGAATGGTGGCAATTGTAGATGCAGGTGAATTCAGCAGCTGCTCTATTGCATCTAAGGCTGCTTCCTCTCCCTTTGGTATTGGGAATGCAGTGCTTTGAACACCTGCCAAGGTGCTCAAAAACAGCTGTGTATGGGTTTGGGCCCTTTCCTGTGGTTTTGGCTTTGATATATGAGAGTTGCCTGAAGAGGAGAGTAAAACAGATGAGGGATGATGCTTAGGCACAGTGTCCCACAGCTGTATTTCCTTCTGGGGCAGAGATGGTGATTACTAAGGGTGACTACGGGTGTAAGGTAGGGATGTGCTTTGTGTTAAGTCTTCTTACATACTGTGAACTCTTAAGGCATCTGAAATGGAAATGCTTCAGTCAGTGAAATCACTTCTGTGCTTGTGAGGTAATTCTACCAATGACCTCCACTGTCTTTCCTGACAGAATGACTTGGATGACCCAGAGAGGGGTATGATTTTTGTCTGCTCTGCTACACATAAGACCAAGTCCATGTTCTTCTTCCTGGCCCAGACAGAGCAGGGAGACATCTTCAAAATTACTCTGGAGACTGATGAAGACATGGTAAGCATCACATGAATGCAGAAGCATTAATTGAGAGGAGTCCTTAGTCAATTACTTTCTCTAAGTAATTACTATTGTAATTGCTACAGTGTTTACTGTTGTGAGTTCAGCTGTGAAAGGGAACATGCTTTATGTGATTTGTAATACAGTTAACACTGGTCACAGCTGTGGGTATCACTCATAAAGAGACACGGTGCAAGGTTTGCAGAATCCTGTGAGGATTAAGCTGCAGTCACTTAAACATACTTACAATGAGAGGTGGTCTAGCAGTGATCTTTTCTATAAAAGATGTAAGCTATGGTCCATGAACCTCCTGGAGAGTATTTCAATAACTTACTCTGTGGAACTTAGCTTCCCTGGATTTCAGCAAGTATCCTCTAGTCTCTTAACTTAGTATTTACATGCTGCAATCAATATTTTTGCAAGCTGAAGTAGCTAGCTTGGTACAGCTGGTCTGTGAGTTGAAATAATAGGCTTGCAGTGGCTTGCTGCTGCTTGTTTTAGTGTTCCACTCTGAAAAGATCTCTGTTGCAGTGTGATCAGTTGGGTTTTTTGAGTAAGTGTTGAATGTTAATTTCTCCCATCTAAACATGTCATACTTGGTACAGGGGATGATTGTGTAGCAGGCACCAAGCCTGCCGGAGTTCAAGGAGTGTTTGGACTCGTGTTGTGATTTTTGGGGTTGCTCTGTGCAGAGCCAGGAGTTGGACTTTGATAATCCTTGTCAGTCCCTTCCAACTCGAAATACTTTGTAATTCTGTGATGTTCAAGTGCCTGAAGATTGTTCTTGGATATTTCACCAATAGCTGTTGTGACCATATCAAATATAGAAATTTGCTCAGGACAGTTGTTTTTCTAATGCTGGAGAATAGCTGGTGTTCAGTGAAGCAAATTTCTTTTCTTTAAGGCAGCTTGTTATTTTTACAGCTTTTGTTTTCCAAATTGACTCAGTGTTACAAAAGGCAGAAAGTCTTGGAATAAAACAGGCAGCCTAGCTTGTGTGTTCAAATAGTCTGTTGGATTTTGTGATTTATAACCAGGTGCCCCAAACTACTGATATGTTAAGCCTGGCCTGCTCTTGCTTCATTTGGAGAAGATAGCTAGGCAGATTTTTTTTTTATTAAATCACACACATGGAGCTCCAGTACTTTACCATGACAATCACATCTTCATCTGCTTTCAGGTAACAGAGATTCGGCTGAAGTACTTTGACACTGTTCCTGTTGCTGCTGCCATGTGCGTGCTGAAAACAGGGTTTCTCTTTGTGGCATCTGAATTTGGAAACCAGTGAGTAAACAATTTTATGTCATTGTTTTTCCCCTGAAACAGACTGGTTTTGTTCAGGCCTGCAGACTGACCCTTGAACTTACTGTGCAGAGAAAGACAACACCTCTGATTTAATGGGTAAATTAATGCTTTGTTCAGAGGGCTTAAGAAGAACTGTTGGATTAGACTACGAATGGGGGAATTTTCTTGTTGTTTGAACTCAGATTAGATGGTGAAGTGCAGAGAACAAAAGGTTACTTGCTGTTGCAGCAGATTTTGGAAGAATTGAGCACTTGCTGTTTTTGTAGGGTTCATCACATATCTAGGTGAATTATCTTTTCAATTAGTTTGATAGTTTTGAATTTTTGTGGGTATGGTCCACTCAGAAGTAAATAGGGTTTCTTATCAGTAGCTGTGTTCCTTTCCTTGCTAGATGTATACTTGAGGGCTTTGTCCTAATTCATGTTTGGGCTTCTAAATACTCTTAAAGGATCATGCACACCTTTGAAGATTAGTTTAACTGTGTCTGGGGGGCGGGATTCACAGGAATGGAGATTTTCCTGACTGTATCTGCAGTCAGCCACCTGAGGGAGCCCCAGCCAGTTTGCTGGACTGAATCTTAATTAAGGAGGCCATATTCAGGCTTTATTAAAATCAGGAAGTAACTCAGTCTTTCTGTGGGTTTTTTTTTCTTCTCTGAAGTTTTGATTGTTGTGTTATTTAGGCTCATAAATTGGAATAGGGAATGTCATTAAAAATAGTATGATTAAAAAGGTGAGAGTATTCCATTAAAATAGATAACTGTGGAGTTGAATTCTTAGCCATTTGCCTTGCTTTTGGCCTCAGCTGTCAGTTGGTGCTTTGGCTTTAACACAAGAATATCTAAAAGGTTCAAGGGTAAACAAAACACTGAAACTCTGGGATACCTTGCCAGTGACAGCTGCAAATGTGAAGGGCTGAAGCTGGGAGGTTGTGGGGGGTTTCTTGTTCGTGGGTTTTGGGGTTTTTTTTCTTTGCAGGCCTCTGATTATTTTTAAATATTTTGTCACGCAGAAGACAATCCTTAAAGCAAAATATTATTAACTGTATAATGTAGGGTTGGATTTCTTTCTTCCCCCATAGCTGAATATCTGGTTAAACCTTATTTAAAGAAGGCTTAAATGAGCCTTGCTGTGAACATGCTGACACTCTTCTTTCTGTCTCAAGTTACCTGTACCAGATAGCTCACCTGGGTGACGATGATGAGGAGCCAGAGTTTTCCTCTGCCATGCCTCTTGAGGAGGGAGATACATTCTTTTTTCAGCCACGACCTCTGAAGAACCTGGTGCTGGTGGATGAGTTGGACAGTTTGTCTCCTATTCTGTGTTGTCAGGTGTGTTGCCATCAGCAAGTTCCTGTTTACCATATGTTTAAGTGGAGTCACCAGCTGTGTTATTCCAGGTTTCCAGAAATACTGCTCCAAGTAAAGACTCATAGAAAGGCAAATCTGCTGAGTTCTCAGACAGCTGCCTGAGATTGGTACCTGGCCTGGTAGCTTTTGATTCCTGTGGCAATAAATATGTATCTAAACACAGGGTGTCAGCCAGAGATTCTGTGATGCTTCTCTGTTGACCATCAGACCAGTTCTTTGCAAAGAGTTTGGGTAAAACTTAACATACTTTCAGGGCAGCAGCTGGAACATGCTGTGGCATCTCCACAGCTTTTGGTGTTTGAACAAACAAAGCAGTAGTGTGATACATAGATATAGTTTTATTTTCTCATTCCATGGATGTTGTTTTGACACTTTTTCTCCACACAGATAGCCGATTTGGCCAATGAAGACACACCCCAGTTGTATGTGGCTTGTGGTCGGGGGCCCAGGTCGTCCCTGAGGGTTTTAAGACATGGACTTGAGGTAAGACATCCAGCACTTTAGAAGAACAACCTGAGAGATGAGGGCAGTGTGAGAAAATCCTTGAAATAAAGATGCTGGAATGAGGGGATTCTCCTTTTACTGTAGTCTGGAGAGCTACTTTCGCTTGCTTCTTGAGAAATAGAATGGTTGTACTGTTTATTCTTACAGTCTCAAAAGGCTTTTTGTTTACTTGACTTCAACAAAACCTGCGTTTTGTCTCTTCTAATACTTGAGTGTATTGAGCTAGAACATTCCTGGTGTCTGCCAGCTGCTGCTGATCTCTGCTGGGGGTGGGTGACCTTGTTCTAAAGCTGATCATCCAGAGCAATAATGTTGCCATATCATTGCTGACCATATTTTGCCCTGTAGCACATCTGGCATGGGCTGAAAGCATCAGAATTGGGAATTGTTAGCTTTCCTGCCCAGTTGTGGGAAAGCTTAAAAACTGCTGGTTGTTTGATTGCTTATTCTAGTAAGTCTAAACATCTGTTTGCAAAAGAACCTTCTTCCTGTTTACTCTTAGGTGTCCGAAATGGCCGTCTCAGAGCTGCCTGGTAACCCCAATGCTGTATGGACTGTGAGGAGACATGTTGAAGGTATGCAGTGTTTTCCTGAAGCACAGGGAGGTCATAATGTTTTTGTGTGTGTTTTGTTTGTTGTTTTCTGTTTTTCTGTCCGAGGAGATAGGAATGGTGCTGCGTGATGCTTGTGTGCCGTCCCCAGAAATTGTGGTTTGAGTCAGCAGCCACCTGCTTGTCTTTAGAAGCCACCCACCCTCTGGTCCCCCTCGTATTGTCACACTTCCTTTTGACAAAGAAGCAGCTGCCTGCAGCTGCATCCATCACCCAGTATGCTGTGTCAGCTGTACATTTGCAGCCTGAAGCTGCTGAACTTCTCATGCGTTCCCACTTCCCATAAGTTTGCCCATAAGTTCTTGCTCAAACATCAGCAGGCAACAGCTATTCTTGTTGTTGGAATGTACTCACTATTCTTCATGTGTGTGTTGACAATTGCAGTAATCAGCTCTTTATGAGAGAGTGGAATACAAATTATGGAACAAAGATGATAAATCAGCAACATTTTATTACTTCCTTCTGTGCATATCTGTGAAAAAAACACTCTGGAGTAGGACACATTCTATTCAAAAGCCAGCAGTGTGTAGAAGGTTTGTGATTCCAGGAAGATTGAGATTTCAGGTTGGCAGAATATACTGAATTTGGGGTTTGGTTGGTTGGTGCAGTAAATATTCTGATCTGAAATAATAGCTTTACTATTGCTATTACTAATGTACAAGAGGAAATGTAGTACCTTCTCCTGCCTTTCTCTTGATGGTGAGGGCAGAATTGCACAGAAACACCTAAAAAGCTTGTAGGGAGTCTGTTCTAGGTACTGGCAGTCTCAGGGATTATTTCCCAAGCAGTGCTTTGTATAACTCTCTATAATTCCGTAGGTTTATGCAGGGGATCTAGAAAGGCCAGATTGTTGCAATAGAGGCCTTAGCCTGCTATGGTGACATGATACCTTGTGTAGTAGAGTGTGTGTGAGCAGAGTAGTGTGTCCCTGTCTGAACCAGTAACCCTGTGGGAATTTCAAATCCTGCAATGGGATTTACCTTGCCATGTGGGACCTGCCATGAATTCCTGTATTCATGTCCTGAGACTGATGTACTGCCTAAGCAACAAGGGAGGAACTTTGAGCATAAAGTGCCTTCATGTCCCCCAGAAATCAAAGGGTCAAAAGGAAAATATTTCCACAGTTCATATTAAAAAATAGATGGTTTTCTGAAAAGAGGCATTCCAGTTTGTTAGAAACTTTTTATCCAGCATTCTGGAAAAGAAGTTGGTACGATTTTCTGCCTCTGAGGACTGGAGGCTTCTGACATCACTTTACAGTTTTAAAATCTTTTCTCTTGGGGTTCCAGAAGAAAACTTTGACTTTTCAGGGGGTGAAGGACCATTGATGATCTGCAGGAAGCGAACCAGTCTCATTGCCTCCTCTTATTTCCACCTTTCAAATTCTCCAGGTTTCAGCATGATCGTCTCTATGATTTCAGAAAAGCTGGACTCTGTAGTTGTTAAGCTGTGCTACTCACTGAATACAGTTTATAGTTCTGTGAAACTGATCCCCAAGTTCCAGCTCTTGGAATTCAGAAATTGTTTTAGTGGGTTTTAATCAGAAAGATTAACAGAACCTTTTCAAACATGTATGTAATCTTTAAAGTGCCCTTGAGGGCTCAGTTTTGGCAGTGTGGGTTTGCCCTGCTCTGCCTCAATGTTGCAGTGTGTGTGTGCTGCAAGGCCTCTGTAAGAAACACCCAGGTTTGCAGTCCTCAAAGCAAATACTAACCTTGGCTGGTACGTGGTGATACTCACTACCAATACCAAGCCTTTTTTTTTCTTCCACAGGTGGCTGGTGGTGGAGGTGCTGATCACCACAGGTGTGTACCTACTGCTAGGGGCTACTGTACAGTACCACAGGTTAACCACAGAGAATCCCAACAGCATGGGGCTACATTTATGCTAAGCACTTCAGTAAACAAATTCTAGAAACTGGTGTGTAGTTGAAGATTGTTGCCTTTGAAGTTCAGTAGCTGAGGAGTAGAAAGCAGATCCCAGTCCATCTTGCAGTCCTTGGGAAGCAAAACAATCAACTGTGTCTCTGTGGGGCAGTCAGTTCTTGCTATAATTGGATGTGTGTGTTTTAGGGGTATTTTCAGCTCTCTTGTAGACCAAGATTAGGCTCTCAGCTGCTTTGTACAGACCTCCAAGAGAAAAAAATCGAGTTTGCTTGGAGCATTTGTAGGTATTGCTGGCATGGGAATGTCCTGTGGTTATGAGATTCATCTGCCTGTGAGACGGGAGTGGGTAGGATTTGCACCAAACTATTCTAGTGGAATTAAATGTGGGTGTAGGTGTGTGCTCTGCTGTGTTGATAGATGGGAGCTGGGAGCTAAGAGCCAGCGTTCCCTACCTGGCACTCTTGCTGGAGGAGCAGTGTGCAGCGATCAGCGCTGCGGGATCGCCACGCAGTAGTAAACAGAAGCCCAGGAAAATGTGCTGTCATCCCCTCAGAGTCTGTTAACTGAGAGTGATCCTGAGCTCTGACACTGCTCACCAGTTTGCTCACTGAACTCCTCTGAGCTCATGGTGACTGCATTTGTATTGGTGCAAATTCAGATGCTGCAGAGCGTGAGAAAACTGTCAGGACTGGACTGGCATATAAGAATGGAATTCTCATGGACTAACTCAAACTGAATCCATGGCAAATAGTAAAAAGCACAGTAGTGTACAGTTCATGGACTGAAATGTCATGTTTTCATAACTGGTTGTGATGTGTGCATGAGGCTGCAGAAAACTTGTAATGCATGTGTAGGAGAACTGAGTCCAGCTGTGGCTCTTCAGAGTCATTAAAATGTCTCTGTTACTCACTGAAAGGAGCTGACTGGTGCAATTAGAATGGTAATAAGCATCCCTGAAGTCTTGTGTCTGCATACAAAATAATGTCTATCTGTTCAAAACTCTGGGGAGCCTGATGTTTTGCTTAGGATTGTGCAGAGCTAAGTAGATATCTTTTCATATTAAAATCTGTAGATCTTTTCTTTTTCTAACTGAGAACACTTCTCAGTGTGCCCTAGGGATTTAGTCCTCCTAATTTCAACTAGGCTGCTATATTTTCTAAACCAAAATTGTATTGTTTGAACCTAGATGAATGTATCTTATTCAGTGGCTTAATTCTGGTAAATGAAACCTTGCATTTCAAAAGCTCCAGCAGAGTCATTAAGCAAAACAGACTTCAAGCAAAAATGCACTTGTCACTATTATTGACACAGACTTAAGGCATACTCTAATATAAATGTAAGCCAATGGAAAGAAAGAGCTAAGAAAGTATTAAGAGGTAGGAATGAGTTTTTGTTTAGAGTAGGGCTAAGGGAATCTGTTTTGTTTTCAGATGGGAGTTCTTTGTCCTATTCCAAATCACATGCTTAAATCTCCAGCTGGGACACAGTGGTTTATCATGAGAATTGACAGCCCCCAGGGAGGAAGGCAGCAGCTCTGAAGTAATTTAGAAAGCAACAGTGGTCTTTGAAATGGAATTCTTAGAACATCCTGTCTATGGGATATTTACGAATCAAATGCTTAGCCTGTGAACTGCTAGAAACTCCATAATCAAGGAATTCTTGTAGACTTCTGGTGTTGTGAAATTTGTGCAAGTTTGTAGAAGAAACTGCTGTTCAGCATAGAAAATAAGCAGTGTGTAAGTGTGTCCTGTTGAGCTCTTATCATCTGCTGTTAATGTTGGAGGAATTCTGTTTAGACAAGTGTTCAAGTCATTGGTGTTACTGATGGAGTTCTCTCTGCAGATTCAGTTCTTGCTTTCTCATTCCCCCAAATGGACCAGTTCCTGTTTGTAGGGTTTTGGAGCTGTTGGAGGTTATAAGCTGAGACCAGTTAATAGAGTAGTAATGGAGTTCGTGCCACAGACTTCTGTTGAAATTCCTTTAGTTACACAGACCTCTTCAGTTTGATCAGAGCTGTGGTCTGTATACCAGATGTTGCAGAGAAAAATGATGGAGCTTTTTTAATTTTTCACTTGCATATTTTCAGCTGTATGTAAGAACTTTTTGTTATAAACGTGACACAGCAGGTTTGGCAATGCTTCCATCTAAACAGGGTGGATAAGAAAAGGATTATTAGTTCTTGAAGCATTTGTTTTGGTTAACCCAGCTCTGGTTCTTTAAGCTGCTGCATCGTATTTTGTGGCATCCTGTTTCCATCCCAGTGAGACTTGTCTATTTTTCTGTTAAAGTTACTAGCCACTTCTCCATGTCTCCCACATTTGAAAATTATGGAGAATCTCCTTTCAAGGACAGAAACTGACAGCTCTTACACCCTCACTTCCACTAGATATGCTGTGGTGCCCAAGTCTGAGCTTTGGGTTGAATTGGGTTAAAATGAAGAATCTTCTTTTTAAGAAATAGCAGTTGCATGACAACAGCAGCAGAAGTGGAGTTGCTTTCTGAGGCAATGTTATTTCTCTTCCAAGGCTCCTGGCTCCATTTCCCAATAGACTTCATTGTTTCTGTTGCTTTTGTTATTCTGTTTTAATGAGATTGTCCTCTTCCCCTCTTAAGACCTATTGCTTTCTGCAGAGTGAAAGCAGACAGCAATAAACTGGGACATTTGTTTTACCCGGTCCTACTACCCTCATTTCCCACAAAGTTTCCCTATTTCCAAATGAGCTCTTAAGATTATTTTGGTTAGCATAGCTCCTCCATGTCCAAGCTACAGGACTCTCCCACGCTGTCCCCTTTGGGAGAAGCCAGTACTGGAGATAATAGAGCAAACACTGACCTTTACTTCTGTTGGGATAAATGACAGTATTGCAACTATCTTAAGAATGTAATTGTTTCTTATCCCAGGAGACTCTCACAGTGTGAATGGAAGCCAGTTGAACTTCTGGAGGAGGATAGAGCAGGTTTAACCCTGAATTCTGCTGCAATGCACCCTAATTGTTCTCTGCAACCTTTTATTGTGTGGCTGCTAGATACTGTGGTCCTGTAACCTCCTGTGTGCAACATCTGTGGTGTGGTTTCTGCAGATAGATTCCTTATGTTCAAAATTTTGGAGTAGAGTATTTCCTTTGACTTTGTTGGGTGTTAAATCTCCTTGAGTGAGGGGGGACAACTGTCTTAAGGGCTTTGAGAACTTGAGCATTCTTTGAAAAAATATAGAAGAACCTCGCTTGCCAGAATCCAGAGTATTGTGAATTGACTGTGGATCTGGATCATGGTTTGATCCCTGGCTTGGTCTTGCATTGTTTGGAGTCTGGCAGTGGCTGGCTTTTGGACAGCATGTCCTAGAGAGAGCTTGTGCAATACTGTCAGCAGCTGTAATTATCACAGGAATTCTGCTGAAGAGTAACTGCTAGACATTTGTCAGACTGCTGATTGTGTTGGGAAGCCTTGCATTTATTAAATCAGCAGTCTTTTTTTTTCCCTGTCTCCCTTGACCAGATGAATTTGATGCCTACATTATTGTGTCCTTCGTAAATGCCACACTGGTGCTGTCTATCGGAGAGACTGTAGAAGAAGTGACTGACTCTGGATTCCTGGGTACTACACCCACCTTGTCCTGCTCTCTTCTTGGTGATGATGCTTTGGTACAGGTAATGGAAAGCTACTTCTTACATGTCTGCTATGTCTGCCACTTCCAGCTTGCTGCACGGATGTGATTTCTGCAGTAGTGCAACACATGTCTAAAGATGCAGATTGGCAGAGAACGATGCTGATTCAGTCTTTCCCTTTTTATATCTTGCTAAGTGAAACTGGACCAGTTCAAAATGGTACTAGTCTCTTTCAGTAGTTCCTTCTGTGATTGAAAGATGCACTTCTCCCAGCAGGCAAGTATCATCCTGCTGGTTCAGCCTGGTGCAGAGTTGATAGATCACTGACTGCCAGGAGCAGTTCTTGCCTTTGGCTTCTATGAGTCAGACCAGTGAAAGGGGAGTTGTGAAGAGACGGTAAAAACAGAATTGATGTGACCTTTCCTTTTTCTTTCAGGTTTATCCAGATGGGATCCGGCACATTCGAGCAGATAAGAGAGTAAATGAATGGAAGACACCAGGGAAGAAAACCATTGTAAAATGTGCTGTGAACCAAAGACAAGTAGTGATAGCACTGACTGGAGGAGAGCTGGTTTACTTTGAGATGGACCCGGTATGTGTGTTAATGCTATGAATGAGTTTGGAAGAGTGAGGTGTGGGTTATGCCAGGGAGTGATCCTTGATCAGACCTGCAGAAAAGGATTGAGTAGTAGAGCATCCTTCTAGAATGGATAGATCAAAACCCTGCGTATCTAGACTGTGTCTATAGGAGATAATTTACTGGTGAATTAAAGTCTCTGAAGCTCATAACTGAGGCGGAAAATTGTGTATTTGTACTCTTGCAATGCTGGTTCTTCCAATTGTAGCTGAAATAAATTGTTTAAAATTTATCATATTGTTTATATAACAAGTCCAAAGCATTGTTTAAAAACAAAGTATATAATTAGTAAGTCATGTTTTTCTTTCTCAGTCAGGACAGCTGAATGAGTACACAGAGAGAAAGGAGATGTCGGCCGACGTTGTTTGCATGAGCCTGGCCAACGTTCCCCCTGGGGAGCAGCGTTCCCGGTTCCTTGCTGTTGGACTGGTGGACAACACTGTCAGGATTATTTCACTTGACCCTTCAGTGAGTAGCTGCTCTGTTTTGCCCTTTCATTGGTTTGAAATGTTCAGAAGGATCCTCCAGAGGTGGATTGTGTCCATCCAAACTGTCTTTCTGTATTCAGGTGGGTGGGCAGGAATGGACAGCTTGGATGGCTTTTCTCTGCTGGATGGGAGGAACCATGGCCCTTGATCCTTCCCTGTAAGATAGCTTGGTTTTATTGAGAATCACTTATGCCTCTGGAGGTTCAGCTGATGAGTCACAAAATAATTTTCTTCTGTTGTTTTGTTTTGGGTGGATTTTTTGTTGGGTTTCCCCCTCTCATCTCCCTGTTTGTACCTTTACTAAAAGACTCATTGTGCAAGCAAGTTGGCAGCAAACCAAACTTACTATTTGTCTAGCTGCAACAGATGAGGTGTTCAAAGCTGGTTGTAGTCACCTAAATTTTGCTCAGGTCACTCCATGCTGAATAGCAGCAAATGGTGCTAGAACCGTTTGAAAGGATCCAGTTATCTTCTCTAAAGCCGAGGCTACTACCACTCTTGCTTGCCAAAATGCATAGAGCCAGCATCTGTTGTAACTTTGTTTCTTTTTCTGTGCTGAATACTTTTTTCTGGAGATCTAAAAGGGCATCTTTAAGCTCCTTAGATGGAGCTTGAATCCTGTCTTGCCATGCCAAGCCTTGCTGACTGGCGTTGTCCCTCTCTCCTGTTTCACCCAGGATTGTTTACAGCCCCTGAGTATGCAGGCACTGCCCGCACAGCCCGAGTCGCTGTGCATCGTGGAGATGGGTGGCACAGAGAAGCAGGATGAGCTGGGAGAGAGGGGCTCCATTGGCTTTCTGTACCTGAACATTGGACTGCAGGTGAGGGGTTCCTGCCTGGTTCTGACGGGCGTGTCTTGAGGAGCTTTTGCTTGAAAGCTGGATTGTTAAAGTAGCCCTGTCATCATGCAGTGCAGCACAAAGCCTGACTTCCCTCTTTGTTCCAATGTGTTTGACAACTGTGACTGGGGAATTCACTGTGTGACTTTGTAGAGGTGTGAGTTTCCCCATACATTTTTAGACTAAAGACTAGTCAAAAGACAGTGTATTATACCGGATTTTATGTAGAACAGACTGTGCTTTTCCCATTCAAGAAGGAAGGCATATTTTAGGAAATATTTCTGGGTGAAATGTTGAGCAGCTCTTTAAAAACTGCCTGTAGGGCAGAGTATCAAACAAGTAACTGCCCACAAGCAGAGGCTCTGCTCTAGTAACTTTGCTGCTACACAGCTTTTTGTTACGTCTAGTACAGATTCTCTGATCCTTGACAAAAAATTGTTGTTTTGACAATTCAACATGTGGTAAAAACAATTATCACAGTTTAGGTTCTTCCACATGCCTCAAGTTTGTTATCAGAATGCAATCTCTTTTTAAGGAGCATGAGTTTTGTGGTAAATCCTCTGTACCAAGAGGGATGGGGATCTGGAATCCACCCTCAGGTTTTTATGGCTTATGTGATACACTAAAGTCCTCAGTCTGTGTTTTATTTTGGAGGCAGTTCTTTCTGCCCTGTAGAACTGTGCAGGAGCTGTGCTTTCTTTGCTATTAAAAGTGTGGCTGTAGGGGAGAGTTGTACCGACAGCTAGGAAAACAAACAGCTAATTCTTTAGAAGCTGCCTCTCTCAAATGTTTTGAATTATGCACATAGTAAGCTACTTCTTACCTTCAACCTGGATCTTTTTGTTTTGCTGCTGTCAAGAATGGTGTGCTGCTGCGAACCGTCCTGGACCCTGTCACTGGTGATCTCTCTGACACCAGGACCAGATACCTTGGCTCCCGGCCTGTCAAACTCTTCCGTGTCCGAATGCAAGGCCAAGAGGCGGTAAGGGAGGCGAGCTCGTGCAGGGGTGCAGATCCACTCCCCAGGCACTGCATCCCAGATTTTTTTATGGGTGGGCAGGGTGGGGAAGCTTCCCTGCAGCACAGCAGGACCCTCTGGGTAAGGGTGGGAAGTCGAATGACATCATTATGGAGCTGCCTGGCTCGCAGCTTGTTCTTTCACAAACAGCCTTGTTCTTATTCCCCTTACTGCTGTGTAGTGCTGCCCTGCCTTCTCTGAACTAGGATTCATCTGACCCATAGACAGTGTTTACAGTGTGCTTGGAGAGATCTGAGCAGGTTTTTGGGCTTAGAGACACATCTTGCCTGCTTTATGCACAGAGAGATGGAGAGAGCTCTGTGCAAAAAACTTACCCTTGAATGCTTGATGCAGTAAATGGTTGTGTCCTTGCATGTTGGGAATAGCTCAGCCAAGGCCTGGACAGCTGCCATACATGGTTCAAGGAAAATATCTGCAAGATTTGGCATAGAAGGAAGAATGTGTTTCATCAGAAGTGCCATTTCCACCCCTTCTGATGTGGCACTGGGGAAATCAGCCACCCCCTGCTTGACTCATTTTTGGATGACACCTTCAGAGTTGAGAAATATTGCCGATCAGCATAGGGAGCTGGATCTGGGAATTCAAGCTCTGCTGTAGTGTTAAGGTACACTGGGTGAATCTCTTCAACTTGCTCCTGCCAGCTGTAACTTGGAGATCAAGAGCTTTGCAGCTCTAGCAGAAAATACCTGTGGAATAACGGAGTGCTTTTCTGCTTTGAGATCAGCTGTTGTCACTCAGGCAGAGACTAAGGTTGCACTGAAACTCATTTAGCCAAATGTGTAAAGCTGAAAAGTTTGGAAGTCAGTCTGCTTCCTTTGTTTCTCACAATTTGATTTAGGCTAGTGATGATTTTTAGTAAATTTCACTAAGAGTGCTACAGTACTTGCATTGTGACAAAGCAGTACGTATTTATTTTAAAAGACCTGTTCCCATGAGAACAAGCTATTAAAAAAAAAAAAGGCGATATGACAGTATTGTTGATCTTGGCTTTTACAGGTAATAGTTTTAGTGCTCAGTTGGAGTAGTTGTTGTCTTGACAGTGCTTTAAAGTTTCTTTTCATGCCATATGCCATTTCCAGAAAAAGCTGAAAGTAAGGAGTGTCTCCTCAGGTGTTGTCTGAGCTGGGTGGGGTCCA
This sequence comes from Leptocoma aspasia, assembly GCA_013399835.1. Taxonomy (NCBI): domain Eukaryota; kingdom Metazoa; phylum Chordata; class Aves; order Passeriformes; family Nectariniidae; genus Leptocoma; species Leptocoma aspasia. Next base: position 293,550 of record VXAX01007628.1, read on the forward strand.
CCCACAAGAGTTCAGTTGCAGAGAGGAAGAGTTGGGCACTGTACATCCATTCCTATTGCATGAAGTGAGCTTGCCTCCATTCCCTGACCTAATAAATTTGCTGCCTGTCTTTCCCAGGTGCTGGCCATGTCAAGCCGTTCCTGGCTTAGTTATTCCTATCAATCACGCTTCCACCTGACTCCCCTGTCTTACGAGACACTGGAGTTTGCGTCTGGTTTTGCTTCTGAGCAGTGCCCTGAGGGCATTGTGGCCATCTCCACAAACACATTGAGGTAAGCACCAGAAGAGAAACACAAATGCTTGTGGGCTGGGATGCCAGGCAGGTGAAGTGGTGGTGAATTCCACATTACATTCAAAAGGAAAGAGGTAAAGTCATTTGACTTCAAAAAGATTTTTTTATTATAGATAACGATTTGATAGAAATACTTGGATGGATTTCAGAAAACAGGCAATTTAAGGAAAGTTACGCTGTCAAAAATAAATGGAGTGTGCTTCTCAGATTTGTATTTTCTAGCTTTTTAAAGTAAGTGTAATTCAAGTTATTCTTCAATTCTCTGATCCTGAGAGAGGGAAGTTTTTAATAAATGTGGACCTGTTATGTATTAGGGTCATGTGGTTTGTGATCTGAATTAGCTGCTTTGCAGGAAATGAACCACGTGATTTCAGAAACCAGAGGCATGACAGGGATGTGTTTGTTGCCTTTTTTAAAGTTCAGCTGAGATACTAAAAAGATAAATGAAAATAATGGACCACAAATTCAGATGCTGTGCTGTATGCACTTGAACAGGCACTTTTTTCATATCTGTCCTCATTGAAATATTACAGCATTCATTGCTTTTAAAGGAGCCATTCTTTCTGGAAAGACTTGTGGTTTTTAGACACCAAATGCCAGAAGAACTGGCATTTCAGCTGGCAAGTCACAGGAAGAAAGAGCTGGCATTGCGTTTTTCATACTCTTTTTAACTGAAGTGCCTCTGAGGAGCATTTGATTATATGTCAAAGTCAGTGTCACATTTAGATTCAGATGATGTGTTCCCCAAATGTGCACTTTCCTTCTTCCATGTGCTCTTTGTTCCTCTTGGGACAGACTTGCTTCAGCATCAGTCAGAATGCATCCTGGGACAGCAAGAGCCCTCAAAGACCTCGTGCTGCAGCACACACCTGTCTCAACCATGGGCTCCCATTTTGGGCTGTTAGTTTTGCTTTGCTCTCTGGAGCTGTTTGTTAGTTGCCTGAGAAAGGTGCTGCTCCTCTCTAGCACTAGCCAGTTACACAAAGAAAAAGTTCTGCTCCAGGTTTGCTCTCTTGGACAGCTGTTTTTAGACCATGTTCAACACATGTCACATCTTTGTCCCCTAGGATTTTGGCCCTGGAGAAGCTGGGAGCAGTCTTCAACCAGGTTGCCTTCCCGTTGCAGTACACACCCCGAAAATTTGTCATTCACCCAGAGAGCAACAACCTGATCATCATTGAGACAGACCACAATGCTTACACTGAGGCCACCAAGGCGCAGAGGAAGCAGCAAATGGCTGAGGTAATTGGGGTTGGGGACAGGTACACCCTTCTGTTCCCCAGAGGGGACTTCTGCAGCTGGAAGTGCTCCCTGCTCATTAGTTCCCAGCTGCCATTACCTGCAAGGCTTTCTGCCCTGTGTGAATGCAGAGACTGGGAGAGGAGTGGAGATCTGCCTCAAAACACAAATTTCAGCAGAATGCACCACTTGCCAGTGTTCCTTCCTTTGTGTGTTGTTAGGGCATATTTTAAGAGCCACCCTAGTGGACGACACTGCTTGTGTAACTGTTCTGTGGGGTTTCTGTGGTTGGTTGAGGATGCTTGCATTTCAGTGGGTTTATTTTCTTCTCAGGATTGTTTCCAAGGTTGTTGATTTGGAGAAACAGCTCCCCAGACAAATGTCTCTTGGGCAGGGCAGAGGTTGACACAGCTCTGCTCTGAGCTACAGAGGCTCCCTGGGGAATAAGCTTGGGGTGGGTGGAAGCTTTGGGACTTAATGGGTTTTATGTCTTCACAGGCAGTACCTTGCCCCAGAATACATGGGCTTAGGCAAAACAGGGAGTTTGTGTTCTATGCAGAGAATCAGCATACTGGGAAAGGAAACCACTGAGCTGTTCTTCTCTCCTGGCCTTTAATGCCACAGGAAATGGTGGAGGCTGCGGGTGAGGATGAGAGGGAGCTGGCTGCAGAGATGGCTGCAGCCTTTCTGAACGAGAATCTTCCCGAGTCCATCTTTGGTGCTCCCAAGGCAGGGAATGGTCAGTGGGCCTCTGTTATCAGAGTGATGAACCCCATCCAGGGAAATACGTTAGATCTGGTCCAGCTGGAGCAGAATGAAGCTGCTTTCAGGTAAGAAGCATTGCCACGTGCAGCAAGAGTCCCTGCTTGTGATGAGTCTAGGTGTTTTTTTCCTTTTGCTTATCTGTTACTGAGCTGAAATCCAGGTGGAGCATATTATCAGGAGACTGGCTTGAAATTCCAGAGGTGATTTATCTTGCCTTTCCTTCCCTTCCAACCCTAATCTTGTCCGCATGTGGCATTAAGAGCTGGTGGTGCTCCAAATGTGGTCTCTGGACCCCAGTGCCTAAAGGACAACACAGGGGTGTAAATGACAGATAAGAGAGCTAGGAACAAGAGAATGTGCTGATATCTTTCACTTTTCCTTCTCATCCAGATAAACTGAGGATAGATTAAATGGAAAGGGAAGTGTTAGAGGACTGGAGGGGAAAACCAACACAATAACCATGAAGAATAGCAAGTGCCTCAGCAGGTGAAGTAGAGTTAGGTCATGTTAGTCCAAAAGGCTGACCTGCCATTTCCAACCTGCCTGAGCTATTTACTGAGCAGGAAATAACACTGGATGATGAGGAAAGCTATTTCTATATGTCCCAGTGGGAACAGCCTTTGAAAAATAGCTTTTAGTGGAGTTTTGCACATCACTAGGCAGTGTCCAGCCTGTGAAAATGTAAAGTAACACTGGGCATTGTGAAAACATAAAATGCTTTGGGCATATGTGACAGCTGGAATAACACATGTGGAGAGTGTAGCGTGTAAGAATGAACAAATTTACATTAGACATTTCTACAAGGAGGAAAAATGACCTCTTAAAAGGAAATGTCAATGTTGAAGGGTTGGACTCTCAAATCTCTGCTGGGTGGGTGCAGGTTGTGCTGTCAGGGAATCCAGTCTGGGTGTGCAGCATTAGTGTGGTGGTGACACTGATGTCCTGGTGTGTCCTGTCGTTTCCAGCGTGGCTGTGTGCCGGTTCTCCAACACTGGGGATGAGTGGTACGTGCTGGTGGGAGTTGCCAAGGACCTGATTCTGAACCCACGCTCAGTTGCTGGGGGGTTTGTCTACACATACAAGCTGGTGAATAGTGGTGAGAAGCTGGAGTTTCTGCACAAGGTGAGGGGGGAGTGATGGGGTCATTTCCAGGCTGAGTGTTGGAGCAGCTCTTACTTGCCTGAGTGCTGCAGTAATATTGCGGTACTTGGTGCATCCTCGGCAAGATCACCGTGCTGGTGTTACACACTGGAAGCAACCTTGGAGAAAATCAGCTGTCTCCTAGGAAATCATTTGGTACATCTTTTGCAGAGCTGAGGATTGAACACAGATCTTGCAAGAGTCCCAGTTTTACCCATCTAATTGGGTAAATTGGAAAGGAACAGTGTTTTTCATGCCCCTGTTAGGGAGGGGAGGGAAATGGCTCTGTTTGCTTTCTGGAATATGAGCTCAGGGAGCTGCTTAAGCACTTGTTTACAGAGCAAATTCATGGTTGGGTTGCTTGAACCCTGGTGCTATCAGTACTTGGCTGACCATGTGCAGCTGTTGTGAGCTGTCATCTTCCTTGGATGCTGTTTGATTGTATGTAGAAATGATTAGTGACCAACTTGTTTGATAGGTCTCAGGGGCTTCAGCAAAAGTTTCAGCAGAAAAATTACTGTTCTTCCCACGTGCTTCCAGCATGGCTGAGGTTTGAGCAAATGAATACATGGAATTGGAATGTTGTGGTTTACTCACTTCCTAGAGTCCTGATGCAGTGAGTGGGTTCTGTCCTGGACCACAGCCTTTTCTGGTGCCACTGAACACCCACTGGGAAGTTGACAGAGCTGAAGTTGTGAAATAAACTTCTCTTAACCAGTGCAGCCAAGCTAGGAATGCTGTAATTGGAAGCCCTCTACATGTTCCCTTTCTCTGCTGTGGCTGATCATTTTGGATTGATTAGTGGTGGGAGATTTTTTCAGACAGTAACCCTGTCTGAGTTACTGAAATTGTGGACACACTGCAGTTGTTCATATTTAACAGTTTCTTTGGTGGCAATGTCAGATGGCTGAATTACATTCATGCCTTACTTTAAAAACAGTCTGGGTAGATTTAGGCAAAGTCTGAAGTTTTTCTGTTGGATGTAAACCAAAACTAAGAATTGGGGCAACCAGACCCTTGTCTTCTTTTGCTGCCTGCCCAGTATGGGGTTCTTACAGCAGTCCTGTGCTTCAGTTAAGGTGCACTGCCAGCAGCGTGTTGTATGTGAGTGCCCATGGCTCTCTTAGCTTTGTGTGACATCTGCTGCTGTCAAAAGGCCTGTGAAGGACTGACCTGTTGCATCTCCTGTAGAAAAAGATTGTTATTAGCCTTTTACATTGAAAGCCTTGGAACAGACCAGTGAACATCAGCCATACCATTAACTGAATCGGGTCTGAAGGTTTATGTAAGGTTAGCTCTCTTAATGAGGATTTCACAATCTTCCTCTTCCCACTCTAGACCCCTGTGGAGGAGGTCCCTGCAGCCATTGCTCCATTCCAAGGCCGAGTCTTAATTGGAGTTGGAAAGCTCCTGCGTGTGTATGACCTGGGCAAGAAGAAACTCCTACGGAAATGTGAGAATAAGGTACTGCCTTCTGTTCCTGACCAGAGCTGTCAATGTGGAACGAGTCATACTTTGCAGCCAGAGTGAAACACGGGCTTTAGCTGCTACTCCAGCCCAAGTGTGTCTGTTTATTTGGTCATCAGAGCTGTGTGTTTGCCTTGCTGGGTGCATCTATCCAGAGGACTGCTGGACTAGACTGGACTGTTATGCTGCCCCTCTGCATCCCCCACACACACCATTTTCTTATCACCATTTTGACAGTAGTGCTGCAAGTTCCTTTTTGTCCCATCTTAGTGCAGGCTGTTACTGACCATGTGCAGGGGTCTGTACAGACTGTTCCTTTGGCTGCTGCAAATGTGAGAGGTCTTAGTGAGATATTGCTGGGAATTTCATTCGTCTGGGGGACAGAAGCTGGAGGGTACATATGATCATCTCATCAGATCTCCAGAATGTTGAAAAGGAGATTTTCTCCTTGAAGTAGATGGTCCTTCTTGCTGAGCATCTCTGGTACTTTAGGAAAAGAACTTGCAGAGCGTGATTTTCTAACTCTTAATTGCCTGCTCCTCCCTCTCTTATGCAAACTGCAGAACCTGTGCCAGTACCTCATTACTGCACAAAAGAACTCCAGCAAGCTAACAGACTTGGGAACTTGTAGGGGAACTTTTTTTTGTTGTGTGGTTTTGTTAGTTTGGTTTTTTTTCCTAAAACATGACTCACGTGAAAAATTGAAGCTTTCCTTCTTGGGCCTTCTATGACCACATAGTGAGGAGACATGGAAGCAATGCCTGCTTGTAGGGATGTCCTGGCATGTCCAGTCACGGGCTCACCAGCAGCACTTGTTCTCTGGACAGTGTTCATAGAGGAAAGACTGTGAATGCCATGTGGTGCATGTTAGGTTGCCCTGTATTGATGGTGTATTTAGAGTGGGACTGTAGTATGGCAGAAATGAGGGGTAGTTTTGGAGGAAATTATGGGAAGCGGGGAGTGAGCTGTAGTTCACAGGGGGAAAGCACTCAGGTTTTGTCCTTTCTCTCTTAAAAGCACATTGCCAACTACATCTGTGGGATCCAAACCATTGGGCACAGAGTGATTGTTTCAGACGTTCAGGAGAGTTTCATCTGGGTGCGTTACAAAAGGAATGAGAACCAGCTCATTATCTTTGCTGATGACACTTACCCCCGGTGGGTCACTACAGCAACACTCCTGGATTATGACACTGTGGCTGGAGCAGACAAGTTTGGTAACATCTGTGTGGTGAGTGTGCCTTGCTGAAGTCGGGGCTTTTTGGACATATTTTCCCTTAAAACATCCATGATTTATCTTAAAAGAATGAGAATCTGTCATTAGCTGGAGACTACGCCCTGTACCACTGACTTGTTTTCGTGGGGTGACTCTCATCATAGTGGGCTGCAGTTTATCTGTTTGTTAAATGAAGCAAGTAAGTTAAAGCATCTGCAAGTCACAAACATGTTTCTGAGGTGTCCAGTAATTTGTGTTTATATTGCCTCAAAACTTACTGTCAGTAAATCTTGAATAGAAGCTTGTTGCTGTGAAAGGGCCCATGAGAACTTGAGTCAGGGTTATCACTGTTACTTTTTCTGACTAAACCTCATCGCTGGCATTGAGCTTTCTCTGTCACTTCCTCTTCACAGTTGGCTTTGTCAGCCAACACTTCCCCACTTGGCTGCATTTCAGCAAGGGAGGAGGAAAGAATAGATGGTCTTTCTGGCAGAGCTTTGATCTCTTTCTGAAGCGTGCTTGGGTCCTTTGGAGTGCAGAGTTCAGCAAGTGTCAGATGCTGTGCCTGCAGGATTTGGCCAAAACACACAAATCAGTCCTCTTCAGTTTTCCTGCCCCACATCCATCAAACTGTTTCCTTAGTGGAAACCACCTTCAGATCAGTTTGACCATACCTCCCAGGGTGATCTGCAAGGGCCAGACAGAGGCTGGGTGTGAGGCCCTGCCTGTGTTTCTGAGTGATGGGTTATTGGTCTTGTTACCACAGTTGTCATATAACTGTAAAGGCTGTTTTGGAGAGGCACCTGGATGAGTCTTCTGTGAGTATAAAGTGGTTCTTGCAGAGTCCACAAAAACAGCCTTTCAGACAGCACAAGAGTTCTCCAGAGATAATGTACTGCTTCTCTGCAGCTTGTTGATTCTTCCTTCCTCCTTCTACACAGGTGAGATTGCCTCCCAACACCAATGATGAGGTAGATGAGGATCCCACAGGCAACAAAGCTCTCTGGGACAGGGGCCTGCTTAATGGAGCATCGCAGAAGGTAATACTTTGTGGGAAGCACATGGTTATTGTAGGAAAAGAATGCACTGCTTTTCTGTGAAGGCCTTTGCAGTGTTGTCCAGGAGATGTATTGGCAGTTCTGCTGCTGCACAATCTGCTGTGCTGTGGGTGATCTGTTTTCACTGTTGCTGCAAGCCAAATTTCTGAAATCGCAGCTGAAGCCTGTTTGGTGTGTTTGATGGAAGCAGCTCATTTTCTTTTGCTGCTTTCTCTCATTACTTGCATCCGTTTGTCCAGCTGAGTTTTGCCATCTGGTCACCGGTGGAAGGCACTTCCTCTCTAGAAAAGCATTTCAGAGCTAGCAGTTGGCTGAATTTATTCTGCTTTCCTCTCTCAAGCCCTTTGATGCTTTTATATAAGCTAAAGAAAAAACATGCTTCTGTGCTTGCCTTTCAGGCTGAAGTGATTATGAATTATCACGTGGGAGAAACGGTGCTTTCCTTGCAGAAGACCACACTGATTCCAGGAGGCTCTGAATCTCTTGTTTATACCACCTTATCAGGGGGGATAGGAATCTTGGTCCCTTTTACTTCCCATGAGGTAAGCAAGCCCAAGCATCAGGCTGCAGTCTTGCTGCTTTTTGTGCACCCGTCCACAACCAGTATATTAAATGTGCTGCATTCCCTGGAGGGCTCCACAGTGGCTGAAAACCTGAGCTACAGGAGAGCCTGTGGCTCCAGTGCAGAAGGGAAGAGTTTGCTGAGTCCTGCATTGGTTCTATAAAGAATAGAGAGCATTCCTTGTTGCACTGTTGTTCTTTATCTGTTTGTGCTTTCAAGGAGTTTTGGGTGATTCAGTGTCTGAGGAGGGAGGAGTCCTTTGGCATGCTTTGTGTAGCCTCTAAACTGTTGATCAGGCAGTGATGTTTCAAGTCCTGAGGATGGTACTCTATTCTTTATTTGCTGTGTCCTCTTGGATGGCAGGACATTCCCTGTTGGAGCTGCAGCTCCATGCTGCACAGCTGCTCTATGCCTTATTTTCTGGGAGGCTGATCCTGATCAGGGTGGCTGCTTAGCTCTGCTGTGGGTGCTTCCCAAGTGGAAGTGATGAGGGGGTAGCCCTGACTTTGGCTGCCATGTGCAGGGCTGCTCTGGCAGAGTCTGTTAATCACAGAACCACAGAATGGTTTGGATTAGAAGGGACATTTAAAGACCATCACATCCAACCCCAAATGGCCATGTAATGGCAGTGTTTCAGCCAGTGCAGGAGCACCTTCTAATGGGTGTTGTCTTGCCTTGCTAGCAGCACTGATGTGTGCCAAACTGTTCTCTTATCAATCCTTTATCTCCCCAGGATCACGACTTCTTCCAGCATGTGGAAATGCACTTACGGTCTGAGCACCCTCCTCTCTGTGGACGAGACCATCTCAGTTTCCGCTCCTACTACTTCCCAGTGAAGGTAAGCCCTGAGCATGTGGGATCACCTGGTCATGGGGTGCAGAGAGTTGCTTTGGGGCACAGAGCTGCCCTGAGGCTGGCTGAAGCAAGGCAGGGCTAGCTGCCTTGAACCAGGCAGGCTTGCTGTTTAGTGGGGAGAACTGAGGTACTGTCAGTAATGGCTCATTTAGTGCCAGTGGTAGCTGACTCTTGAGCATCACTCTGTTAGGAGAACAGTACTTAGCAGTTAATAGATGTCTGTTTTGGTTTCTTAACTCTTGTAATGAGCCTCCTGAGGGTTGATCCTAAGACCCAAGCCCAGAAGTGCTGTAGCTGCACTTCTCTACTTCCCACAGCATCTCCATTTTCCACCAGGAGAAGCAGCATTATGTAGCTGTTGGTATGGCTAGGTCAAACTGAGTGCTGCCCACCACTGGAAAGGGAAATCTAAGTTCAGAAACAGCTGTTCCTGTCTATTTCTGCTTTTGAGGAAGCAGCTAGAAGCTGTGAACTGCTAAATGCTCTGACCAGACGGATCCCAGTGGTAGCCACTACCAGAGTAATGAGTCTGGGGTCAGTCAGAACACTGTCCCAGCAGATGAAGCTCTCTAGGAGTGGAGGGTGGTGATGGTCTCGATGAGCTTGAGGCTGATTTGCCACCTACACAGCCTCAAAGATTGCTCCCATTTGACTGAACTGCCTTTGTCATCACTCACAGCCTCCTCCAGTCTTCCCAGTGCAGGGCTCAGACCCAGGCGGATCTCTCTTCCTTTCCCTTGTGCGATTCTTCAGCTGCACCCAGGCCTTTTGGGTTTCTGTTTCGTTAATCAAGCTGGCCAGTAATTAATGTGATGCTAACTGCTGCTATTCAGCAGATGAGGTCACCGAGCATGGTCTTGTTTCCAGGACAGGATTAAGAAACTCCTGGGAACAAACTGTTTGTGGCCATTTTTCCCTGTTTAGGCAGGGTTCAGTGCTTCTGTGTGGTTTCGATTCAGTTCTCTCCTCCTTGCCCCTCCAGAATGTGATTGATGGGGACCTGTGTGAGCAGTTCAACTCCATGGAGCCTAACAAACAGAAGAATGTGGCTGAGGAGCTGGACCGGACCCCACCCGAGGTGTCCAAGAAGCTGGAAGACATCCGCACGCGCTACGCTTTCTGAGCAGCAGCTGGCAGGGGCAGAAATGCTCGTGGCTCCTCTGGGTGCTCTTCCAGGCACCCTTGGGAGGAGGAATGTGTGCTTTTTCCCCCCCCTTTTCAAATATTGGTTTGGTCCTCTTGGTTTATGTTTCAAAGTAACATGACTCCAGTAAATACAGTATCAGCTATTAGGTTTCTCAACACATCCTGCTGCCTATGTGAAGGCTCCTGACATTCCGGCTTCTAGCCAGAGCTGTTCTCTCTTGGGAAGTGCCCAAGCAGGGACACCAGCTGACCCTCAGCCCCATCTCTTTGTCCTCCCTTTTGGATGGGGGAGTCCCAGGGTGTCTCGCTGAAAGTTCTGTAGGGCAGAAGCAGCTGTGGCATGATTCAGGATTATCAGGCTCCTCTTTTAGTAGCCAGTGGTGAGCTGCTCTGGGCTTTACTAGTCCAGGGAGCAGCCAATGGGAAGCTGGCTGTGTGGAGGGTGTAACTGTCACACTTGTCTTGAACGTTTTCTTTGGAATTGCAAGGGGGTTTTTTGGACTCGCCATTTCTGACTGTTTTCCCTGTAAATAGAGTTTTGTACAATGTTGACTCTCTTGGGGGTGGGGAAGAGCGAGGCCTGAGTCTGGGACTTGATTTGTTTCATAATAACTTTGGCAAGAGAGTGTCTCCAAGCTGTGACTGTGAGCAGCACATGAAGAATAAAAGCCTGTTTTTTCACTACCCTGGCGCTGGCGCTCTTCTCCTTCGTGGCAGCTGCTGCTGACCTGGCGGGAGCAGGAGGGGAGGAGGAGGAATACAGAAATTTGCACACCCTGAGCCCCTGTGCTCCTGCAGGCCCCTCGCTGCCCCTCTGCCCTGGCTGGAGCTGGTCCCCTGCTGCTTGGTCTGCCCTGGAACACACACAAAGCAGGCTGTGGATAGAGGGAAGAGTAATTTCTGCGGCCATTCCAGAGCATGGTTGCACGTTGGGGGTCCTGTGTTGCCCAGTGTAGCAGCTGCAGCTCTGGGAGGAGCAGCTGGCTGCCAGGGGGGCTGGGGACAGGTCCTTGTCCCAGATGCTTGGTAGTAGCTGGCTGCAGAGGGTCCCGTTGGAGTGTACCCACACAGCAAGTGCTTTCTGGTTCTGCTGGGTTATTCCCTGCTTACTCCTGCTGGTGGGGACTGTCTGATAGCCTGTGACATCCCAGTAAGGATGCTGCTCCCCACTTGGGGCTTGGAGAGACAGGTGGTCCTTGATTGCCTGTGCCCCCTTTGAACAGCTTTCACGTTCTGCCGTGCGTGTACTGTGGGGTGAGGGCAAACACACCCTCCTGCCCTGTCCTTCGCACCCTCCTCTCCCCTCCTGCCTTGTCTCGATCTCAAAGGCCTGCGTTGGCAAGGGGTTACAACGCAGGGCTGCACCCTTTGGCTGTGACAGGGCACCTGGAGCCCCACCCATCCTCTGCTGGCAGAGCAAAGGGCTTTGTGCTGCCTTCCCTGGTCTGACTGAGGGTGGCTGTGTCAAGGAAGGGGCAAAGGGGAGCTGAGCTTCATGGGGTCTGGCTTCTGGCTTGCCATAAAGTGCTCACCCTGTGCTCCCTATCCCTTGTCCTCCCCGAGGGAGTGATGCTTTGGATCAGAGGGCGCTTCCAGCAGAGCTCCAGTGGCACTTAGTATTTGTCATGCTGGTGTCCTGAAAGTGAAAGCGGGGGAGGGGGTCGTCTTGAGATGTTCCCAAACTGGTTCCAAGCACAAGGTTTTACTTCCTTGTCTGTGCCTGCTGAATAACCTGCCTCCAGTAAAAGGCAAAGCCTGGGAGGGACCCATTCCCAGCCATAAGGGGAGCTCCCTTATGGGAGCTTGTGGGGAGCTGGCTGAGCCCCCAGCTCCCCTTCACTGGAACAAGGAAGGTTTCTCTCAGATTTCCCCGCTGCAGCCGCAGGGGATCGTCGGGGTCCTGCTGCCGTGTGGGAGCAGAGCTCCCGGGGCTGTGCACGGGAAGCTGTTTGCCTTGGGCTCATCCCAGCACTGATTTCCAGCCCGGAGCAGCAAGGGAGAGCAAACCGCCCCCAGCACAGTGCTGCGCAGTTCCACTTTCTCTTCTCTTCCTCGCCCCATCCCGGCTGCCAGGCTGATGAATACGTGGGCAGGGAATGCTATTAAATGGCTTCCTCCAGCGACTGCAGCAGCTGCGGGCAAAATCCCTGCGGACACCTGGGTGAGGAGCTGGAGCAGCTCCTTCCCTGCTTAGAGCTGAGATCTTGCCCCTCGACGAGTGCTGGGAGGGAGGCAAGGGCTGTGCCCAAGACTGGCCAGGACCAGGGGAAGCTTGGCAGGAGCACGGCAGCAGCCCTGACTCCATGCCAGGGGAATCCCAGTGCGCTCTCACAGGCAGAAGTGCATTCCTTCCCACGCGTTTCCCTGGGAGCACTGACCCACTCTTTGATGGCCGATGTTCCTTGCTGACCCTTTGGATGCTTCAGCAGCCCTGAACACAGTGGCTCTTCCAAGGGGCTCTTCAGGATGATGTGGGGGAGGACAATGTCCCATGTCCCTTGTCCCCTGCTCCTGGCAGGAGCTCAGCCTTGAAGCATCCTGAGAGGATGACGTGGGCTTGGGCCAGAGGGAGCAGAGTCCTGCTGGCCTGGAGCCAGCTGAGAATACCTCAGCCCCTCAGATTAGTGCTGCAGTGCAGCCCTTCCCCGGGCACATGCTGGGAAGGCACTGGGCTGACTCCCACTTTGATTGTGCCCATGGGTGCTCAGCCCAGTAAGTGCCCTGGGACACCTGATCAGGAAGGCCCAGCACCCTGGGGGTGCTGGTGCTGGCAGAGCAGAGCACCCCGGGGAACCTAGGGCTGTGCAAAGTGGTCAGCTGGGCACCCCAGGGGCCATGCCCAGTGGGCACCTGACTGGGTTGGATGGGCACCCTGCAGGGCTCGCTCAGCACCCCGAGGAGTGGAGGAGGCACGCACCATAGTTAGACCAGCACCCCGGGGCTGGTGCAGTGAAGTACCCCGAGGAACAGGGAGGGACCCAGCAGGATGAGCCAAGCACCCTGGGGACACTCAGTTGGATGAGCTGAGCACTCTGGGGCTACCTTGGCTAGGTGAACTGAGCAGCTGAGCATCCCGGGACACCCAGCTTGGGCTCGCTGAGCACCCCCGGGGACACCTGCCTGCAACACGGAGATACTCGAGAGGGTTAGCCAAGCACCCTGAGGACACCCCAGCCTGGGCTACCTGCGTACCCTGGGGACACCTCCCGCTCTCGCTCCGTACCCTGGGGACACCCACCCGGCTGGGGTAGCCGAGCACCCGCGGCGGCGCAGGGCCGGACCCACCCCGAGTCGTGCNCACCCAGGGCCCCGCTTGGGGACGCGGCACGGGACACACACACCCCGCGACCCGGCCGTGTTTGCTTGGGGACGTATATTGCAGGGACATGGCACAGAGGTCCCTTCACTGGGGGTTGTGGGTGGCACCCCTTTGCGCTGGGACCCTGCACGGCGCCTTTGCGTGGGGGCGCGGCACGGTACACGGCACGGCTGCTTTCCCTTGGGACATGGCATCGCGTGGGGACACAGCGTGGCCCCCCTTGCACCGGGACATGGTGTGGGGACACAGATGGGGCCCCTGCTGTGCTGGGATATGGCATGGACACAACACGCCCTCCTTCGCGAGGGGACACGCTGTGGAACATGTGGCACAAGGACATGCTATGGTCTCCTTCCACAGCGTGGGGGCATGGCAGAGCCCCCTTCACAGGGGTGTAGGGACACGACATCTCTGTTTGGGCACCCAGCATGCGGTGTCTTGCCCATTTCACCAGCCCCGTCCTCCAGCGTTCCTCGGCTGAGGCCAGACTAACTCACGGTTGGGATAACGGGGCTGGGTTGATCCTCCTCCTTCCCTGGAAATCCCCTGAAGGTGTCATCAGGGAAGCCCTGGCCCAGTCGGGACACACACATACACGGCTCCACGGCCACCCACAGTCTTCTGGCCACCCGAGGCTCATGCAGGGCTGTCCCTTTCCCGTGGCCCCCAGGGCTCGGAGTGGGTGACCTGCCTGGGGGCTGCAGCCTGGGTGCCTGCCTGCCCTGGGGCTGCAGCCGGGGCTCTTTTCCCCCAGATTCCCTCTTGCAGTCCGGGGGTGCTCCTGTACCCCTGCAAACACATCCCTGCCAACACCCTGTGACGGCCCTGGGACGTGCTGCCTCCCTGTCACCAGCTGGAGAGGAGAAGCCAGAGGGGACTGCCGGGAAGGGGAACTAACCCCCCATCCATGGCAAGGAACAACTGCCTAGGGCTACCGGAGAGCAGCCAGTGTCTGCAGCCTACACCTGTCCCTTGTCCCCACACCATCCACGCCACTGCCCTGGAGGCTCCCGGTGAGCCCCAGCCATGTAGGCACAGCCTGGGGCTCCACTGACGGCCACCATCAACATGCAGCAGGGCTACGCTGCCGTCCTATGTGAGTACAACTGGGGGACAGAGGGGTTGGCCTCAGGGGTCACCTCGGTGGTATCCCTGAGGGGGCTGATGCCACTGGCTTTGGCTGCCCAGGTGTCCTGGCTGTGCTGGGGCTGGAGGCCGCGGCGCCGGGCGAATGCGAGCTCACCCGCCTGCTCCAGGACAAGTTGCAGTACGAGATGCGCCTGCAGTACATGGTAACCCCAGCTTTAGGAGGTGGGGGGCACATGTGGCATTGCAGGGCCCCAATTTGCTCCAGGGGGTACATGGTTGGGGGGCAGCACCCACTGCTCTACAGTGGCCGGGTGCTGGGTGCTGTGTTTTTTATCAGGCACAATTTGTGCCAAATTGTGCCCAGAACTACTTCTGGCTGGGGGCTGACCCCATCAAAGGGCTTTTGCACCGACTCCCCAGAGTCATGCTGAGGCTGGCAAGGATGTGCCCATTATTTTGTCCCATGCCAGCCCCCATGCTCTTCCTTGCCTTTCCAGAAACACTACTTTCCCATCGACTACACAGTCCAGGTCCAGTATGAAGAGGTGCTGAGGCCGTCCAACATCACCCGCCTGGTAAGATGGTGGCAGGGGAGAGTCCCGTGGTGGAAGCATTCCAGGGACCCATGGGGGCTGCATGGCTCTCACCCTCTTGCCCTTTAGCGCAACGGGACAGTGTCGGAGGCAGCACTGCGGTACCTCTGGTTCCATGTCAGCTCCCAGGCAGTGCTGCGGATCCGTGAGGTGCTGCCAGAGAAGCACCCATCCTGGAAGTACACCCAGGAACTCTGCCAGCTCTTTGATGCCCTGGGCGAGGAGTACAGCAAGTACCGGCAGGTGAGGATCCCCCCCCGGCACCCCAGCCCAGGCACACGTCACGCACTCGTGTGCTGGGAGGACCCACACTGAGCCACGAGGGGACAACACGGGCATGGACGTTTTCACTGCGTGTGGGTTCTGTGGAAGGACTGACAGGGGCAGGGTGCAAGGACGAAGGTTGGGAGCGGGGTGCGGGGCCGTGGGGCAGTCCCCAAGAGTCATTGCACATCTGGCATTGGTGGTTCAGTGGTAGAATTCTCGCCTGCCACGCGGGAGGCCCGGGTTCGATTCCCGGCCAATGCAACAGTTGTATCTTTTTCTTGCCTACAACTCGTCCCCCTTGGGGGACCTGCTGGCCGGGGCAGGGGAGAACGGGGCTGTCACACACACCGGCCTCCGTCACGGGGTGGCACTACCACAGCCGGCGGTTGCGGGGGATCAGGCAGAAGGTGCCTATGAATTCATCCCTGTTTTCTCGGTGGTGGTCCTGCCTTTCTGCCCAAGCTTCTGCTGCCTCGATGGAGCTGCTGAACCTCGAGACAGTTGCATTTGTGTGCTGGATGTAGGTGGCCTGTCATGGCTGGGTCACCAATGTGAATGCAAAGCATGGCTGGATTGTCCTGTGCCACGAGGCAGGTTCTGCAGCCCCTGCATGGAGAGAGGGAGCTTTGCTGGGCTGTCTCATCAGAGGGTTAACTCTGGGGGCTGCTGACAAGCCCTCCTCGCTGTAGGTGATGTGAGGCAGCGGGAAGAGGTGTTCCCACGGGCTGGAGGCGCGGTATCAGAGGTGTGTTGGGGTGCTGTGTGAGGGCGTTGAGAGCTGACAGGGCCTGTCCCTGCTGCTCCCACCGCACTGGGTTTGGGAGTGTGGGGGAGGGCTGGGATGCTGTGCACATCTGGCATTGGTGGTTCAGTGGTAGAATTCTCGCCTGCCACGCGGGAGGCCCGGGTTCGATTCCCGGCCAATGCAACAGCTGTTTCCTTTTGCACCCTGCCGTCCCTTGGAGGCTGCCAGGGTGCACATGGAATATCGCAGAGGTGTTCTTCTGCGGTGCTCCCGTGAGTGCTCCCTTGGGCATCTCTCTAGAGGTTCTCCCTCTGCATCTCCCCTCGGGGTCGACTCTGTAGTTTGTGTGGGTGCTCAAGCCACACAAACTACTGGTGTGGGTGGCAGCAGCAGCTCTGCCTTGGCTTGGTGACACTGGAGAGCGTAAGAGGAGATGGTTTGGTGAATGACCACCTCGGCTGGGTGGCAGGAAGGGACACTGGCTCAATGACAGCAAGGGGTGCTCTGTCGGTGGCAGTGAAGGTCCCTGGCTTAGGAGCAGTGGGAGGTGCTGGTCTGTGTCAAGGGTGCCCAGGCCATGGAGGCAGATGGCAGCTGTGGGCAGTTCCACATCTGGTGTATGTGGTTCAGTGGGACAATTATTGTGCTCCCCCCTCAAAAGCCAGCGTTTGATTCCTTGTCAGTGCAGCCCAGTGTCCTACCTTTCAACTCTTCAGCCCCCTTCACCTGACTTGGGATACATGCAGCCATGGATTGCTTGTGGCTGGGAGGTGCTGCTGCACCCAAAGGCAGAGGTGTTTGGGTGCTGGAAGTGGGTGGCCTGTCACAGCTGGGTCGCCAATGTGAACCCAAAGTATGGCTGGGTTGTCCTGTGCCACGGGGAAGGTTCTGCAGCCCTTCTGAGCAGAGAGGGAGCTTTGCTGGGTTGTCATCAGAGGGTAAACTCTGAAGGCTGCTGACAACCCCTCCTTATTGGTGAGGCAGCAGAAGAAGTGCTTCCGTGGGCTGGAGCTGTGGTATCAGAGCTGTGCTGGGGTCCCCTGTGTGTGTGTCTGTGTGTGTGCATCTGTGTCTCTGTGTCTGTGTGTGTGCTGTGCTCACAGCCGGCAGTGCCTGCCCGCCTTGCATTCACTCTGCTGGATTTGGGTCGGTGGGGCCGTGTGGGGAGGGCTGGGATGCTCTGCACATCTGGCATTGGTGGTTCAGTGGTAGAATTCTCGCCTGCCACGCGGGAGGCCCGGGTTCGATTCCCGGCCAATGCAGCA
>VXAX01007628.1:313978-333200 GCA_013399835.1 Leptocoma aspasia
CACCCCCCCACCCGCCGCGAATCAGAGTGAGCCTGGAAATGGCAATTAATTCACTTTAATTAATTATTTAAGCTCAGTGGGCAGATGCTGCTCTCACCAGGGCAGCCTCTGCCCTCTCCAGTCCCAGAAGGTGCCATTGCTGGTGGCTGAGAGCTGGGCCAGCAGCTGCAGGACACCCTGCACGCTCTCCTCCATTGTCACCGGGCCCTGTTCCACCCAAGGGCAGGGGAAGAAGTGAGCCAAGATTCTCCATCCCAACACCCCCAATCCCACCCATGGTATGGTGGAATGCCAGCTCTGGCTGGGTTGGTTTGGGAGCAGCCAATGGATGTGGCTTTGCACAAATTGATTGCCCCTCATTTGAGTGCTGTAAGGACAGAGGTTAATTTCTTCATTCCTAATTAAAAAGTGACTCATTTGTCAGCCAGAGCAGGGTAAGGGACAGCCGAGTGCAGGACCGGGGTGCCCTCTGCTGACACGCCATCAAGATGGGAAAGGAAATAAGAACTAGGGAAGAAATTGGATGGTTTGGGGGGAGCGCCTGGAATTGTCCCTTTGCTGTGGTGGCGCAGCTACTGTGGAACCAAGGGACTGCACAGATGTGGGTGCCCAGGGAAGGGATG
Source organism: Leptocoma aspasia (assembly GCA_013399835.1). Taxonomy (NCBI): domain Eukaryota; kingdom Metazoa; phylum Chordata; class Aves; order Passeriformes; family Nectariniidae; genus Leptocoma; species Leptocoma aspasia. The sequence goes on from VXAX01007628.1 coordinate 314,602, forward strand.
TCCATGGTCAAGGATGCCTCAGGAAGGGATGTTCATGGGAGAGGGATGTCCATGGGAAGAAATGCCCTATGAAGAAGAGATGTGCCCATTGGGAAGGGATGTCTGTGGGAAGGAATGTTTCTGGGAAGGGATTTCTTTGTGAAAGGATGACCCTGAGAAGGGATGTTCATGGGAAGGGGTGGCCTTGGGAAGGGATGATCCTGGGAAAGGATGCCCCCAGGAATGGATGCCCGTGGGACCTTGCTGAGCTAGGACTCCATGCACCTCCCATCACTCACCATCCCCTGTTCCAAGGGAGGTGTCACATGTCCAGGATCCACAGACACACAGAGGATCCCTCTGCTCCCATACTCCAGGGCCAGGCACTTGGTGAGCATGTTCAGAGCAGCCTGGGAGGACAAATTCTCCTCCTTACCATCATGATCTGGCAATGCCAGGGCCGGTGGGGGAGGGAATCCCAGAGGAGATGACCCCCAAATTCCTCCCCATCCTCCCAATGGCAGTACCTTGCTGCAGCGGTAGCAGATGTCCTGCCTCTCCTCCCAAGCCTCTGCAACCTCGATGGAGCCCAGGATGCTGGAGATGTTGATGATGGCAGCTCTGCTGCAGCTCATCTCACGCTGCCCTTCGGCCTCAGCAGCCTCCTTCAGCAGGGGCAGGAAGGCCTGCAAGGGATGGGATATCAGGCATCACCATCCTCTTCCTCCCTATTCCCAGTGTTTGAGGCAGGGGTTGCCTGTGTCCTCACCTGGCTTGTCTGCAGGGGCCCGATGGTGTTGGTGGTGTAGACGAGGCTCATGTTCTCTGCTGTCTCGGTGGCCAGGGTGCTGCGGCGCGTGGTGCCGGTGTTGTTAATCAGGAGGTTGAGGCCAGCACTTCCCACCTTCTCCTGCACCTTCCCGACTGCTGCCTTGATGCTGTTGGGGTCTGTCACATCTGCAAGGGGACAGGAGGGTGTGGGGACAGGCTGGTGGCCACGACCCCGGCAAAGATGCTGTAAGACATGGCAGGAGGCAACTCCCAGCCACTGAGCATCCTCTTGGTGCCATCAGTGACCTGGTTGAGCTAAGCCAAACCAAGGGACCCACCTGCTCGGTGGCATTTCCTGGAGCCACCCACGGTCGCAATTAAATCCTGAGAAGCTTCATCCCTTTCCCGCCCCAGCACTTACCTAGAGGCAGGATCATGACGTTGGGAAAGCCCAAAGCCACCTCGTTCACAGCCTAAGTGGAGAAAGCAGGGGAGGGGCTCACCTGGGGAAGCTCATGGAAGGGGAGGGGGCTGCACCGTGCCGGGGTGGGAAGAGGGTGACCCCTCATGTCACAGCTGACAGGTTACAACAAGATCCAGAGGGAGCGATTTGGGGCGAGTTGCTGCTCCTCTGCACCTGGCTGAGCCCGGCAGCTTCAAAGCTCCCAGCAGCCATGCCCCCAGCACGGGGGCTGCCAGAAACGCCCCTGCACTCCCCATCATGCACACACCTGCGCCAAGAGACCCAAAAAAATTAAATATATACATATTTAATACATACATAGGTATTTTTAATATTTAATACATATATATGTATTTTTGGTTTATATATATATATATATATACACATGTATTTTTCCGTGCCATTCATCGTGCAGGATGCTGACACTCAGCCNAGGTATTTTTAATATTTAATACATATATATGTATTTTTGGTTTATATATATATATATATACACATGTATTTTTCCGTGCCATTCATCGTGCAGGATGCTGACACTCAGCCTCCCACTTTCAGGTGGGATTGTGGCATCCCCAGGCACCCATCCCAGAGCTGACTCCCTCCTGCCCCCCCGCACCGGTGCTCTCCCTACCTTGCCCTGGGGGTCCAGGCAAGCAGCGAAGAGGTGCCGAGGTGGGCTGGGCTGCTCCAGCAACCCCTTCAGCAGCCCCAGGCCCAGCCCCCCATCGCAGCCGGTCAGCAGGACACTGCCCACGCTGAGCCCCTCCATCCCCACTGCTCTTCACAGCCGCCTGTGCTGCCCCAGCGAGATTTGGCAATCGGCCTCGATAATCCGGGAGGTGGCAACGCTGCGGGTGCTGCTGGGATGGGTGGAGGTGGGGGCACCGCCTCTTCTGGAGGGGATGGGGCAGCAGGATGTTCTTCTGCATCCCAGGGTCACCCATCACCCTGACCATGGGGTTGCTGCACTCCTCCATACCCCGAAACACCCACCCCCCTCAAGCCATGAGAACCTCAAAGGGGTGATGGTACCTTCCCACCTGTTCCCCATTACTGGGGAGCCCCAGAGAACCAGAAAATCCATAGGAGCACAGGCAAGGCTATTAATTACAGTACAACCTTTATTAATACTGGAATCTTCACAGTGCATTCGTTACTTGTAGCAGTGACTATGGAAAACGGGGGAGGGGGGGAAAGAGGGGAATTACCACCAGAAAAAAAAAATTAAAAGAAAAGACGGAATGAAAGAAAGAGAAAGAAACGTGGCAAAGGGACAGGGACAGGGGAAGCGGCGGCAGAGGCAGGAACACGAGGAAGAAAAATAAATTAAAAAAAAAAGAAAAGATTAAGGACCAAGTTAACAACAGCACCAGAAAAGTTACTTCAGTCGAAAGACAGGTCAGTTTTTTTCTTTTCCAAAGAATTTTTGTTTTCTGTACAAAATAAGAGACTCCCCCCTCCCTCAAACCCAAACATTTGTCACTTGGCCTCAGCGGTTCTGGGCAGGAGAAGGGGAAAGGGGGAGAACTAAATTGTTACTCCTAAAGGGGAGGGCCGAGGGGCTGCGATGCGACAGACAGCGGGGCGGCGGGGCTATGTACAGCAGGGGCCGGGGGGTTGTGCTTTCCTCCAGCCACCGGCAGAAAGCTGCTTTGCCTGGGGGGTCTGAGCCAAACCTCCTGTGCCTGGACCCACCTCTGAGCAGATCCTGCACAGGGTCTGTGGGTGCTGAGCGAGGGTGAGGGGGTTTGTGGGGGGTCCCAAGTGATCCTTGTGGGGGGGGGCAAAAAGGAGGTTCAGCATCCTCAGTCCCTGCACCCTCGTGTCTCCCCAAGACAGAGGGGATTGCAGTGCCCCAACCCCCAGCCCCCCACCCTCTCACATGTCCCCCACTTCTTCTTCCCCCCCTGCACCCCCAGGGTGCCCCACTGCTTCTGCCTCTGGAATGAGGCTGAGCTGTGCTGGCCCCAAGCAGGCAGCTGGAGTGAATGGGGCCAGGGCCCCCCACTCCTGGCGCTCCCGGTGCTCCATGACTGCCACAGCCCTGCTGGCACCATCCTCTCCTGCTGCGCCTGGGGCCACCCGCCTGCGCCCGAGGGAAAGAAAACAGAGAGGAGAGGGAAAGCGAGAGGGGACAAGGAAAAGAGAAGCAAAGGGAAAAAGGTGAAAAAAAGGAAAGGAGAAAAAAAGGAAAATAGAAGGGAGGAGAAGAAGAGTTTAAAAAAAAAGAAAAAGAGTTAAAAAGAAAGGAAAAGAAAAAGAGGACAAGAAGAGGAAGAGAAGAAAAATGGGAAAATGAAGAAAATAAGAAAAGAGAAGGAAAAGTGACATAGAAACACAAAAGAAAAAAGCCAAAAGAAAAAAAGCAGAAAAAATAGGAAAAAGAAGAGGAGAAAAGGAGAAAAAGAGGAGAAAGAAGGCCAAAGCGAGAGCAAGTGAAGGAGGGATGTAGAGAGAGGGCAGGGCAGGAGGAGACAGAGGGGCAGGAAGCCAGGGGCACCAGAGAAGGATAGGGCAGCGGGCGCCGGCGGGTGGGGGTTCCCGGGGAGGCGCAGTGGTTGCCCCCGGGGGTCCATTGGCCACGGCAGGCACGGCCCCGCTGGCCGGGGTGTCATCACGATATCCGCGGGGCCGACCTGTCATTGGTGACGGTCCTGCGCAGGCGCACCCCACGCCGGATGGCCACCAGCATGTCTTCGGCCGGGGGGTCCATGGAGGCCGCGGGGGGCGGCGCAGGGGTCTCCTCGCTGGGGCCAGACCCCACGAGGGCGGTGGGGAAGGGGAACTGGCCTTCCCCCAGGGCGTGGGCACCGGCCACCAGCTCCCCAATCTTCTCCACCAAACTGTGCCGGTTGGCGGCCAACTGCTGGTCCTCCTCTTCCTCAGCGGAGAGGTGCTGGCCAGCCCCAGGGTAGACAGAGATCTCCATGGCACCGCCACCCCAGGCAGTGTTGGGAAGGCTCAGCCGCTTGGGCGAAGCTTTGGCAAAATCCAGGGGGTTTGGAGAGGCATCATCAGCATAGAAGACGCACTCTTCGCTGCCCACCCGCGTAGGGCCGGCATAGCCAGGGGAGTCGGGCACTGTGGGGGTCTTCACGGGGACGATGGGGGGTCGGATGGGGATGGGGCCAGCATTGGAGAGCGTACGGCGGACCGAGGGCTTGGTAGAGGGCGTGCGGCGGATGGTGGCCACCCCTGGGGTAGTGCCGGCCGGTAGGTTGGTGCCGGTGGGCAGCCCGGCGGTGGAGGCAGGACGCTTGGTCTGGATCATCCGCCGGTAGTTCTGGGCGATGTTGCTGTTGCGTGGGATGGTGGAGGACTTGTCGAAATCACTCTGGGGGTCACACTCCACGTCACCGTTCACCGAGTAGCAGTCGTAGTCGGAGCCTGGGGAGGGAGCAGCACCATCAGTGTGGCTGGGGGGGCAGTGGGTAGCCAAGCTCAACCATGCCATCAAAGCCAGCCCCAGCCACCTCCATCACAGCACAACAGCAACCAAATTCAACTGCCATGATCGTCACACAACCACTACTGTCCCAATCATTGCTGGCACAACACGCTCCCCATCAAACCCGAACATCGCCACTGGAGGGAAAGCACAATCACCCCAATGATCACACTGAAATCATGACCAAACCCAACTGTCACCATCACAACCACCCCAACCACAGCCATCACCACATGATCACAGACAATCTCCACTGTCACCACCACGTGCCTATAACTGGCTCAGACATCATCATGCCAAAATCATGACAGACGTGGTTATTTGATCTCCAGCTACTGACTCTGTTGCCATCACCTACCATCTGCCACCATCTCCACCTGTACTCAACCTCTGTGCACAGACACATCACCACATCACTTGTTACGGCACTTTGTGGCACAACTGCACCCACTGAGCCCCAGCTAACACCCAAATAACCAGGAAAAGCTGTGGCTATTTGTGGCACCAGCCCCTACACAGTATGACCACAGCCCGATGCTATGACACCCAGAGCACACAAATGTGCCCCAGGACCACCAAAACCTCTGTTGTGCCCTTCCCCACTCCAAGTGCCATTTCAGGTGGCCCCAGGTACCCCTGGTGCCAGTACCTTGGGAAGGGATGGTGTCCTCAGAGCAGGAGGGGGTGGTGGTCTGCGTGCTGTAGCCACTGGAGTACTGCAGCGAGTCCCGGCTGCTCTTCTGGTGCTCCAAGCTCAGCCCACGGGTCAAGACCATGGCCAGGTCGCTGGCGGCAGGGGACACCTCCTCTCCATGCTGCTGGGGCAAGGGGCACTGTCACCACCCTGGCTCCTCCTTTGGGAGTCCCCAGGAGCCCCCCACCTCTGTGCCCTCCCTGCTACAGCTGGTACCTTGGCAGCAATTGTAGCCGGCGACATCCGGGGCCTGGGAGCATCCTCGCCACCAATGCCTGGGTAGCCACCAGCAGGAGAGCCCATCTCGGCTTCCCGCAGGTGCTCCACGCGGTCCTTGCGCCGCTGCAGGGTAGGGACCACCGGCTGGTCATAGGGGCTGGCCTTGGACCAGTCCTGCAACGGGCAAGGCATGCGGTTCATGCTGGTGACACTGGGACCAGGAGTGTGGCAGAAGAGGTCTCAAGCTGATGTCCCCCATGTCAAGCCACGGGTGCTGCTCAGGATGCTCTGCCCCATGCAGGAAGGGAGGGGAGGGTCCGGGGGCTGAACCCCACGAAGTGAGGGGGGAAGCACGTATGAAATGCAACCCTGGTGGGATGGCAAGGACTAACCGAGGTGGGGGAGCTGCACTCGCTAACTGACTGGCAGGTTTCGGATGCCTCTGAGGACGCCGAGCTGGAGGACTTCTGCTGTGCCGTGACGAGCCGAGAGCCGGAAGGTGAGAGAAGAGGCAGTTAGCAAGCAAAGCCAGAGCCATGACCCTGGTTAGAGCAGCACCCACAGCCCCCTGGCTGAGCGAGGCTCCCAGCCCTCCTCCCCTCTGGCGGTGGATGCAGGATGGCGAGCAGGATGCGACCTTGGCAGCGGGGTCAAGAACTGGGATGACACACTGCCCCAACCCTTCCCCCTTCTCACCCCAAGCCATGCAGAGCCAACAGTTATTTTGGGGAGCGGGGATCTAGCTGGTTGGTGATGCCAGGATAGCATGGACAGGCGGAAATGGCAACTCCCTGGGGATCCTGGAGCATCCCTGGCACTGGGGATGGTGCACCATGAAGGGGAAGCTTTGCTCCATGCTGCCTGGTGGATGACTGGCACAAACTGGGTGTTATGGGGCTCCAGTGATTGGGAAACACCCTGTTCTCCTGGCACAGGGAGAGGGATATCTGTGCCCCATCCCTGGGGGAATTCATGGATAGGGTTTCTCTGCTGTGTGGCCCAATATGCTCACAAGTATGGCAGACACCCTCAATATTCCCAATATTTATTTCCCGTGATGCCAACACAGACAGAAATACTTCTGAGGGTGAGTCTCATCACCTCTGCACTGGACCCTTCTGTTGCAGCCAGCACCACCCACCCATTCTATGGAAGAGGAAACCGAGGCATGGAGGTTGGCAGCAAGGACCACCCTCCCTGTACCTGGCTGGTGATGTCCGAGGGCATGGGGGAAGGTGGTTTGGAATAAGCGGCATCCTGGGAGATGAAGCCGGAGTCGTGGGAGGAGACGCTGGAGAGGCGGGCGGCGGCGGGGGGCTGCGCCAGGCTGCGGTAGCGATAGGTGGAACTGGGTGAGCAGGTCTGAGCCCCGCCGGGCCACGCCATGCCACCCTTGGCACTGCTAACGCTGCTGGGGGGGCGCCGGGGGGACGGGGACACGCCGGTGGGGAGGACAGAGGAAGGAAAAGAGAATTTAAGACAGAGGTTCGGAGGTGGCAGGATGGCCAGCGCCCTGCCACACATCCCAACCTGGGGAAACTGAGGCATGGAGTCCTCCTGGGGGTGTCCCTTTGCCTCCTGGGGTGGCCCAGCAGCGGGGAACAGGCTGGGGTACATTACAGAGGTGGTATGCTTGCCCCCAGACACTCATGCACAGCACACATCATTCCCAGACCCCGGAGGACAGGGCATGTGTCAAGCCCCCATCCTGCCCCATAGGTCCACCAGCCCTGCCCAGTGCACCAAGACCAATTCCTCCATATAAATGGGAACCACTTGCCCATATGGACATAAGAAGGTGGACATGCACCTTGTGAGCATCCCCAAAGGCTGTAAGCATCATTAACCCACTGAGGTTAACGAAGAGGGCTGGATTTCCTGGCTGTGGTTGGGTGTGGAGCCCACCTCACCATACCTGCACATGCTGGACTTGCGGGAGCTGGAGCTGCTGGGTGAGGATGGGGGCGTCTGGTAGGACCAGCTGTAGTCAGAGCCCTTCAGGTCCTTGATCACCTGCAGGAAACATGGGGTCTAAGTCCCCCCAAAGATGCTCCCCTGCTCCCTTGACCCCTGGCTCGCCCCTACTGACCTGCTCACTGGCGGGGGGCAACTTGTGGGGCTCAGCGGTGAGCACCACCAGGTCCTCGATGATGCCCTGCAGGTGGGTGATCTCTCCCAGCATGGTGAGCTCCCCGTTCTGAGGACAGACACGAGAGGGCATCAGCACCCACTGGGCAGAAGGAACAACCCTTGACCCTCCCAGCCTCCAACACTCACCACCACGGGCTGGAGGAAGGTGATGAAGGTGCAGAAGCGGCCCCGCTCCTCGATGAGGGCTTTGCGGACTGCCTGCTTCTCTGTCTCCTCCAGCAGCAGGTACATGTCATTGACGTCCTGCAGTGCGTTGTCCAGCTGGGGCTGCAGGTCTCCCTTCCCTGTGAGATGGGGCACTGTCAGCGCTGGGCTCCCTGACACCCTCCCCAATCTGCTGGCGGTGCCACTGCCAAGCCAAGGCCATTCTCCCAGCTTGAGGACATCACCCATCCTCACATTCCAGCAGATACCATAGGTCTCCCACTGTGCCCATCTCTCTGGAAGGTCCAGGAGCACCCTCACCCCACAGCAGCCCTGGGCAGGGGGCTTCTCTACCACTCCATCCCCATCCCTGGCACTTGGGACCAGAGGACCCCTTGGGCTGCCACATGGTGAGGCTGGCATCGCCTCAGGATATGGGGTGCAGGCTAAGCTAAGCTAAAAGCAGGGTGAGGGTGGGAACATGGAGCGGATGGATGGACGGACAGACAGACAGAGGCTGGGGAGACGGGGGGAGTAGATGAGGAAGCAGAGAGGGGGCCGGTGGTGGGGGGCAGCAGTTCACTTACCAAGTAGCTCTACAGGAAGGATGTGGAGGGAAGAGAGGAGACAGAGAAAACGTGTGAAAAGAGGCCGAAGGCTGGGGCGCATGCCCCNACAACCACCCCAACCACAGCCATCACCACATGATCACAGACAATCTCCACTGTCACCACCACGTGCCTATAACTGGCTCAGACATCATCATGCCAAAATCATGACAGACGTGGTTATTTGATCTCCAGCTACTGACTCTGTTGCCATCACCTACCATCTGCCACCATCTCCACCTGTACTCAACCTCTGTGCACAGACACATCACCACATCACCTGTTACGGCACTTTGTGGCACAACTGCACCCACTGAGCCCCAGCTAACACCCAAATAACCAGGAAAAGCTGTGGCTATTTGTGGCACCAGCCCCTACACAGTATGACCACAGCCCGATGCTATGACACCCAGAGCACACAAATGTGCCCCAGGACCACCAAAACCTCTGTTGTGCCCTTCCCCACTCCAAGTGCCATTTCAGGTGGCCCCAGGTACCCCTGGTGCCAGTACCTTGGGAAGGGATGGTGTCCTCAGAGCAGGAGGGGGTGGTGGTCTGCGTGCTGTAGCCACTGGAGTACTGCAGCGAGTCCCGGCTGCTCTTCTGGTGCTCCAAGCTCAGCCCACGGGTCAAGACCATGGCCAGGTCGCTGGCGGCAGGGGACACCTCCTCTCCATGCTGCTGGGGCAAGGGGCACTGTCACCACCCTGGCTCCTCCTTTGGGAGTCCCCAGGAGCCCCCCACCTCTGTGCCCTCCCTGCTACAGCTGGTACCTTGGCAGCAATTGTAGCCGGCGACATCCGGGGCCTGGGAGCATCCTCGCCACCAATGCCTGGGTAGCCACCAGCAGGAGAGCCCATCTCGGCTTCCCGCAGGTGCTCCACGCGGTCCTTGCGCCGCTGCAGGGTAGGGACCACCGGCTGGTCATAGGGGCTGGCCTTGGACCAGTCCTGCAACGGGCAAGGCATGCGGTTCATGCTGGTGACACTGGGACCAGGAGTGTGGCAGAAGAGGTCTCAAGCTGATGTCCCCCATGTCAAGCCACGGGTGCTGCTCAGGATGCTCTGCCCCATGCAGGAAGGGAGGGGAGGGTCCGGGGGCTGAACCCCACGAAGTGAGGGGGGAAGCACGTATGAAATGCAACCCTGGTGGGATGGCAAGGACTAACCGAGGTGGGGGAGCTGCACTCGCTAACTGACTGGCAGGTTTCGGATGCCTCTGAGGACGCCGAGCTGGAGGACTTCTGCTGTGCCGTGACGAGCCGAGAGCCGGAAGGTGAGAGAAGAGGCAGTTAGCAAGCAAAGCCAGAGCCATGACCCTGGTTAGAGCAGCACCCACAGCCCCCTGGCTGAGCGAGGCTCCCAGCCCTCCTCCCCTCTGGCGGTGGATGCAGGATGGCGAGCAGGATGCGACCTTGGCAGCGGGGTCAAGAACTGGGATGACACACTGCCCCAACCCTTCCCCCTTCTCACCCCAAGCCATGCAGAGCCAACAGTTATTTTGGGGAGCGGGGATCTAGCTGGTTGGTGATGCCAGGATAGCATGGACAGGCGGAAATGGCAACTCCCTGGGGATCCTGGAGCATCCCTGGCACTGGGGATGGTGCACCATGAAGGGGAAGCTTTGCTCCATGCTGCCTGGTGGATGACTGGCACAAACTGGGTGTTATGGGGCTCCAGTGATTGGGAAACACCCTGTTCTCCTGGCACAGGGAGAGGGATATCTGTGCCCCATCCCTGGGGGAATTCATGGATAGGGTTTCTCTGCTGTGTGGCCCAATATGCTCACAAGTATGGCAGACACCCTCAATATTCCCAATATTTATTTCCCGTGATGCCAACACAGACAGAAATACTTCTGAGGGTGAGTCTCATCACCTCTGCACTGGACCCTTCTGTTGCAGCCAGCACCACCCACCCATTCTATGGAAGAGGAAACCGAGGCATGGAGGTTGGCAGCAAGGACCACCCTCCCTGTACCTGGCTGGTGATGTCCGAGGGCATGGGGGAAGGTGGTTTGGAATAAGCGGCATCCTGGGAGATGAAGCCGGAGTCGTGGGAGGAGACGCTGGAGAGGCGGGCGGCGGCGGGGGGCTGCGCCAGGCTGCGGTAGCGATAGGTGGAACTGGGTGAGCAGGTCTGAGCCCCGCCGGGCCACGCCATGCCACCCTTGGCACTGCTAACGCTGCTGGGGGGGCGCCGGGGGGACGGGGACACGCCGGTGGGGAGGACAGAGGAAGGAAAAGAGAATTTAAGACAGAGGTTCGGAGGTGGCAGGATGGCCAGCGCCCTGCCACACATCCCAACCTGGGGAAACTGAGGCATGGAGTCCTCCTGGGGGTGTCCCTTTGCCTCCTGGGGTGGCCCAGCAGCGGGGAACAGGCTGGGGTACATTACAGAGGTGGTATGCTTGCCCCCAGACACTCATGCACAGCACACATCATTCCCAGACCCCGGAGGACAGGGCATGTGTCAAGCCCCCATCCTGCCCCATAGGTCCACCAGCCCTGCCCAGTGCACCAAGACCAATTCCTCCATATAAATGGGAACCACTTGCCCATATGGACATAAGAAGGTGGACATGCACCTTGTGAGCATCCCCAAAGGCTGTAAGCATCATTAACCCACTGAGGTTAACGAAGAGGGCTGGATTTCCTGGCTGTGGTTGGGTGTGGAGCCCACCTCACCATACCTGCACATGCTGGACTTGCGGGAGCTGGAGCTGCTGGGTGAGGATGGGGGCGTCTGGTAGGACCAGCTGTAGTCAGAGCCCTTCAGGTCCTTGATCACCTGCAGGAAACATGGGGTCTAAGTCCCCCCAAAGATGCTCCCCTGCTCCCTTGACCCCTGGCTCGCCCCTACTGACCTGCTCACTGGCGGGGGGCAACTTGTGGGGCTCAGCGGTGAGCACCACCAGGTCCTCGATGATGCCCTGCAGGTGGGTGATCTCTCCCAGCATGGTGAGCTCCCCGTTCTGAGGACAGACAAGAGAGGGCATCAGCACCCACTGGGCAGAAGGAACAACCCTTGACCCTCCCAGCCTCCAACACTCACCACCACGGGCTGGAGGAAGGTGATGAAGGTGCAGAAGCGGCCCCGCTCCTCGATGAGGGCTTTGCGGACTGCCTGCTTCTCTGTCTCCTCCAGCAGCAGGTACATGTCATTGACGTCCTGCAGTGCGTTGTCCAGCTGGGGCTGCAGGTCTCCCTTCCCTGTGAGATGGGGCACTGTCAGCGCTGGGCTCCCTGACACCCTCCCCAATCTGCTGGCGGTGCCACTGCCAAGCCAAGGCCATTCTCCCAGCTTGAGGACATCACCCATCCTCACATTCCAGCAGATACCACAGGTCTCCCACTGTGCCCATCTCTCTGGAAGGTCCAGGAGCACCCTCACCCCACAGCAGCCCTGGGCAGGGGGCTTCTCTACCACTCCATCCCCATCCCTGGCACTTGGGACCAGAGGACCCCTTGGGCTGCCACATGGTGAGGCTGGCATCGCCTCAGGATATGGGGTGCAGGCTAAGCTAAGCTAAAAGCAGGGTGAGGGTGGGAACATGGAGCGGATGGATGGACGGACAGACAGACAGAGGCTGGGGAGACGGGGGGAGTAGATGAGGAAGCAGAGAGGGGGCCGGTGGTGGGGGGCAGCAGTTCACTTACCAAGTAGCTCTACAGGAAGGATGTGGAGGGGAGGGAAGAGAGGAGACAGAAGAAACGTGTGAAAAGAGGCCGAAGGCTGGGGCGCATGCCCCACCTCCCCGCCACCCCTGGGGCCGTGCCAGCACCTCCCTTTCTACAGGGGGGCAGCAGGACCCCCTAGTGCCCACACCCCGGTTGGCAGTGCCACAGCCAGGATACCGGGCCTGGCTGGGGGTGCTGCAGAGAGGCTGGTGGGGGCACCCCCCAGGAGACCCCCTCTCACCTTTGCGAGCCTTTTTCTGGAGCTTGAGGGTATCGGAGGACTTTTTCTTGATCTCATGGCGTGCTCGCTTGTACTCTGGGGGTGCAGAAGTGCTGTCAGAGGGGACCCCTGCCCAGCAGTGCAGCCATCCTGCACGGATCCATCCCGTCCCCCTCGTACCTTTTGCATGGTCCTTGTCCAGCTGATTGGCAGTTTTCTTCCAGTCCTCAATCCTGTCCTGCAAAGGGTTTATCAGGCTCTCCATGAGGGCGCTGGAGCAGGGAGAGAGAAGCAGAGAGTGTAGGAGAGTGCCAGAGCCAGGGGGGAGCCATTCCCCCATCCCATCCCATGCCCAGCCGACACCCAGCATCCTGTTCTTCAGATAGGGATGAGCCTGGCCAGGCCATGTCACCAACGCCTGTGGGTCTGGAGGCAAAGCTGATCCTGGTCCCGCTTACTTGGTGAACTGCCGGAGCTTGGCCTCGATGCTGCGGTGCCGCATGCACATCCGGGTCAGCGCTGAGCCGATGTCCCTCGTGGCACCTGGTGGGGAGCAAAGCACTGCTGACAGGGGGCAGGGTCACCCCCACACCAGTCCCAGCCCAGTTCGTACAGTGGGAGCAGGGTGGTTCGTGACAGGGATGATCAGTGCTGGGATGCACTGGGCACTGGGGACACTTTAGGCAGGGGGTGGCTTGTTTTTTCCCACAATGAATCCACAAAATAAATGAATCATCATCCACTAACTAATACATGAAACACTAAATATCTCTTCTAGAGGCTTTGAAATTAGAACCCGCTCCCATTTTTTCCAGCTTTGTCTTAAATTTGGCACCGGGGGGGGCCAGGGGAGGGAATCAATGAGGTACCCTGGCTTAGTTCCAGGCAGTCAGCTCTGTCCCACACCTCCAGGCACAATCCCGAGTGGATAAAAAGGGAGTCCAAACTCCTCGGGAGGGATATTTGCCAGCAGCAGACAGCAGAAGCATCCTTTTTAGGTGAAACCGCTGTTAACGCTGAAGCCTAAGGATGGCCACACGGTGGCAGTGCCGCTGGCAATTCCGACGAAAAACGGCAACCAAAAATCCTTGGGCGCAAACTAAGGAGTGACATTCAGCCTTTATCTCCGCTAAAAAAGCCTCCAAAACCACCTCCCACCCTTTTTCAGGAGTTTTGGATGTCCCTCAGTCCCCCGGTACTATGGAAATAGGGGAATCCATGGGCCAGGGCCTTCTCCTACACTGGGGTAGTCTTCTAATCCATCTCCTAATGCTCTTATCCCAGCTCCTGCTGCTTCTAATCCGATTCTCACGCACTGTGTGCAAGGCCAGCAGCCAGCCCCCACCCAGTGCCTCAGTTTCCCCATGCTGCTGCTCTGCTGCCCACCCTCCCAAAAAGCCCTGCAGGTATAGCAGCACTACAGGATGATACTGACTTCTGTGGTGCTGGTCCCCAGCTGTCCCCAGCATTGCCCCTGTGCCTCCTCCTTGCTTTGACTGCCCAGGCTGGCAGGGAGCTGGGGGAGCCCTAATCCCCCTGGTGCAGTGGGCTAGTGGGTTTGGAGGCAAAGCTGATCCTGGCTCAAGCTGCTGCCTCCACCTCCTCCTCCTCCTCCTCCTCCTCCTCCTCGCGTGGCTCCAGATGGCCTGGATGCCGCCAGTCTGCAAACCAGCCCGGGACCATCTGCTTGGCAGAAGCCAAGCGGTGGGAAGTGGCTCCTCATTGCCAGCGGGCACCTGGAGAGGGTCCGGGGATCCTTCCCCCTCACTCCCCAACAGTATGGGAGACCCCACATGCAGCCTTGGCTCTTCTGTCACCTCCCTGGTGAGTTAGGGTTTGTCCCCAAAACAGTCAAGCTTGGACTCCTGAATCTCCCTCTAGCTAATTCCCCTTCCCTGGAGACCCCTGGAGCAGCCGGGACCCCCTGGGAGCTTCCCAGACAGGTGCCAGGGACAAGGAAGGTGGATTGTGCATCCCAGGGGGCAGAGATGGGTGCAGGAGACCATGGCGTGGGGCTGAGCCACCCTGAATGTCCCAGCCCCACAAGGAAATGTGGCTAAGCACCACATGGGTGGTGAGGAGCAGCACCCACATGGGTGCCCACCTCCTTCCTACTCCCCACTCCATCTTTCCAACAAAAGATGCTTCCCAGGGAATGTTCCACCTTGGTGTGGGAACAGGTTGGACATCTCTCTGGATGGTGAAGCTGCTGGTTGAAGTCCACCCCAGAAATGTGGGGAGGGGACACCCCACAGGGGACACTCACCACCTGCCCCCCTGCCCAGACAAGCCTGGAGATGCCCACCCCTGGGAGAGAGGACCCTACCTCGGGTGTTGGTGGCCATGTCAGCCACTTTCTGGAAGGCATCCAGGAAGGCAACTGCGGCCAGCACCGTGGTCCTGAGAGAGCGAGGAGAGAGGAGGGGGAAGCTCAGTGGGTGCAGGACACACTGGGATGTGCCAATGATGTGGGGGGTCCCCCATGTCCCACCCCCCCTTTGGCCACTCACCTGAGCTGGGAGTGCAGCTTGGTGGCCTTTGAGTTGAAATCCTCCCATATGGGGTAGGAGCTCTGCAAGGAGGAAGGGTGATGGTGAGACACAGGGACCCTCACCCCCTGCACTGCTTCCCCAGTCAGGGCAGGTCCCTCCTTCACTGGTGCAGAGAGACAGGGCAGCTGAATGGCTTCTCTGATGGCTAATAAAGGCTGAGCACAACTCTTCCCTCCTGACTTTCTCCCTTTCCAGTCTGGCTACCCAAACTTATAGACCATGGAGACCTCAGGATTTTGAGTGATCTCTTCCTCATGGGGGTCAAGGTAGGTTATAGGTTTGGAAATTTGAGGGCATGAAATGAAAAATCTTTAAGACTCTGGCCAGCAGTAGAGCAGAAACCCCCAGCACCTGCAGCTTCCTCCCAAAGCACTGATGGCCAAACTCACCATCATGGAGAGCTCCAGTCCCACAGACCAGAGCCCCAGTCCTCACCTCCCCTGAGCCCAAGGACTGACAGGGCACTAGGGGAGGCTGGGGTCCCTGAAGCCCTGAATGGGACAGTTGTGTGGGGACAGGGACAGGTGCTTGGGAGGCCACCCCAGTGCTGTCCCAGTGAGGCCACTCTGGTGCCATCTGTGCAAGACCAGTCCCACTGCCCTTGTGGCGAGCCTATTCCAGGGCTGTCCTGGTGCAACCATTCCAGTGAAGCCATCCCAGGGCAATCCCAGTGCCACCATCCCAGTGAGGATGTGGCAGCTGTGCTGCTGCCACCATCCCAGGAGGCCATCCCAGTGCCATTGTTTCAACAAGGCTATCTCAGCACTGTCCCAGTGAAGCCAGTCCCAGCAGACCATGCTGGTGCCATTCCAGTGAGGACTATCCCAGTAATGCCAGCTGCAGTGCCATCTCAGCAAGGCCATCCTGGTGCCATCACAACAAGGCTGATCCTGATCCACCATCCAGCGAGGCTATCCCAGTGTCACCATCCCAGCAAGGCCAGTCCGTGTTGTCCTGGTGAGGTTAATCCTGGTGCTGTCTTGACAAGGCCATCCCAGTGCCATGATTCCAGTGAAGCTATCCAGGTGCCACCATCCTGGCAAGGCCATTCCAATGCTGTTCCAGTGAAGCTGATCCCAGTGCTACTATCCCAGCAAAGCCATTCCAGTAGGGCCAGTCCTGGTGTCATCATCCTGGTGAAGCCATGCAGGTGCTGCTATCCTAGCAAGGTCAATCCTGGTCCTGTTGTCCCAGTGACAAAATCCTGGTGGTATTCTGGTGTCGCCATCCGATGGCAGTGACAGGCATCTGTAAACTCTCCTAGGGCAGCCACCAGGCTGGGACATGGACATTACCACACATCCCCATGGGCACTATGGCTTGGTGGCAGCTTTCGGGACAACATTTGCACTGAGGGGGCACCAGACCAGCCCAGCATTTTTTGGGACCACGAAAGTCCCTATTTCCTCATGAGTCAGCAAAGAAAGGGTTTGAGGGTTCTACTTCACACACCACTTATGGCAGTGACCCCCTGGTTGTGGGTCCCCAGGGACTGTCATTGCCAGAAGGCTGGGCCACCATTCCTGGGCCTTTGTCTCCCGGGCCACCTTCCTTGGCCACCGTGGGCAGGGCAAGTGAGGCTCCCCTGTAGAAGGGAGCAGGTTGTGATGCCCCCAAATCCCTGTGATGCCAGGCATGAGGAGGATGGGGAAGAGGACAATGGGCACAAGGACATGCCAAGGTCACTCAGGGACACTGAGCACGTGAGCAGAGGCAAAAGGAATGAAACCAGCTTAGGGACTGTCACCAACAAATTCTCCCCACCACAGGCCAAGGGGTGCTGAAATAGCCATCCACCACTAAAAAAAGGTCTTTTTTCCCTGTGACCAGCACAGGGTCCCAGCCATAGGACCATAAGCACATCACTGCCCTTCAATGCCAGCAGTTCTTCAAGCAGAGAGTTACTTGTCCTCCAGTGCCCATGCCAGGACACCCACATGGCTGGGAGATGGGGACAGCACACCCTCAGGTGCCATTGGCACTCGGCCAGGGCTGTGCAGGGCACAGCTGTAGTGTGGCGGGGTTTTCCTTCCTTTTCATAGTTTTTCTTTTATCTTTCCCACCTTCAAATGGCATGAAACTGAATCCAGCCCAGTCTCCTTGGGTGAGGGGTTCCCAGTCTAACTGCATCCGGATGGTGCTGGGCATGTCACTGGGAGGTGACAGCTCTGCGCTGGCTTATCCTCTCTGAAGCCTCAGCAGGGGAATAGGGAAACCGAGGCAGAGGCTGCCCCCACCTCCCCCCTGGGAATGTAGGACTCAGCCAGGCTGCCTGGAGAGGGTGGCCGGGTAAAGGCATCTGGGGGAGGGAGCTGATCACCGCAGCACCCGTTTCACACCAGTCCTGGATCCCACTGCCCTGGGGAGAGTTGGGATTTTCTCCCTGGAGCTTTTCTCCCAGCCCTGAGCCAGAGTCCGGCTGCAGAGCCACCACCGCCCCTTGAAGGGGTTAATCTCCTTCCCAGCAAGGCTTTTATTTTTTTTTATCCCCCCTCCCCTGCTTTGGCAATGACAGCATTGTCTGGACGGGTCTGCAGCATGAAGAGAGGAAGAGGAGGAGGAGGAGGAGGAGGAGGAGGAGGAAGAGAGCGTTTGCCTCCCAAAAATGACTAGGGCTAAACCCCAGCGCTGGAGCTTGCTGTGGGAATTTTGGCCCCCTGAGATGAAGGAACATGGCTAGTCCCCTCCTCCCCACTCAGCCCCTAGTCAGAAATGCCCCCACCCCAGCATTTAAATTTTTTTTTAAAATGAAAACAAACAAACAAAAAGGATTTTTTTAAACATGGCCCCATCCTGCTCCCAGGGAGGGTGGAGGCAATATCCTCTTCCCGGGTTAGGAAATGGGATCAAGGAACTAGGGGACCTTTTTGTTCCACTGGTGTCAATCCCACTAGGTCTGGCAGAAATCCAGGCTGGGCATGGGGTGGGGGGACAGGGACAACATGATGCCTGAAATGGGTGGCAATGCCCGGTGTGGGGCCAGCAGTACCCGGCGAGGGGCAGTGATGCCTGTTCTGTGTCGCCCGACAAGGGGCTCTGGAACCCGGGGATGGATACAGGGCTGATATGGAGCCAGGATCCCCAGTATGGGCTCCAATGCCCAATGCAGGGCCCCAGTGCACATTATGGGGTTGATGTGGGGCTCTGGCATCCAGTGCCACGCTCTGACACCCAGGGTGAGACCTTGATGCCTGACATGGTGCTCTGATACCCAGTGAATGATAACAGGGCAGATATAGGGCTGCAACGCCCAGAACGGGGCTCTGATAGCCACTGATGGATCTGGGGATGATGTGGGGCTGCAATCCCCAGGATGGAATATCTCCACCACTCCAATATCCAATGGGGGTTACAGAGACGGTGGGGAGCTGCGATCTCCAGGGCTGCGATGCCCAGCACAGAACTCCGATGCCCAGTAAAGGGCTGATGTGGGGCTCTGGCAACCCGTGCCGGGCTCTGACAGCCGATGTGGGACCCCGACACTGGCTGTGGGGCTGCTGTTCGGGCTCCGATACCCGATGTGGGGTTCCAATCCCCATCTCTCGGCTGGGTAACAGAGCCTCGGTACCCACCGCGGGACGGGCACCGGCGGCGGCAGCGCGGGGGCTGCCTGGGGAAGCCGGGTGACGGGGGGATGGTGCGGGGGGAGCGCTGTCACGACAGCAAAACCG
>VXAX01007628.1:333214-453691 GCA_013399835.1 Leptocoma aspasia
ATGACGGAGTGGGGGGCAGCCCCGGTGGTTCTCGGGGATGCTCTTGAGGGAGGGGGGGTCGGGGAGCAACACCGGGTGCCCCAGGACTACAGCGGAGGGAGACTGGAATGATGCCTGCAGATGTGGCACTGGTGGGGGCAGCATCGGGATTTGCTGCCGTGGCGGCGTAGGAACCTCCAGGGATTATCCTGGGGTGCTGGGTGAGGAGCAGGAGAGCCCCAGGGAGTATGTGAGGACACTGCACTTGGAGATGCCATGGGATGCCTGGGGGCAGTCCCAGACCTCTGGAGGCATCGGGGGGATGTTGCCTCTCCCCAAAGGGTGTTTGACCCCTACTGCCTTCCTGACCCTCCAAGATGTGCTGGAGGGTGAAATCCCTCCGCAGTAGTTACACGACAGCTCTGAAATGTGTCCGTGCAGTTGATTATCAGGGAGTCATGGGAAATGCATGGCCTGCCAGACAAACCCTTCTCACAGCCATCCTGAGGCCCCAGCCCCAGCCTCCTGGGATCTGCGGGTGCCAGGCTGAGCCCGGACAAACCTCCCTACCCCTCACAGTGCAATGACGCTCAGCTGGGGCAAGGGTTTCAGCCTGAGCCACCTATTCCCCCTCCTGCCAGAAAAGTAGTCTTGATCCCATGCTGATGATGCCCACACTGCTCTGGATGGTGTTGGTCAAGAGCCACCCATAAGGAAACAATTATGGCTCAGCACTCCAGCCGGCTGGAATTTCTCTCCATAAACCCAGTCCCTCAGTGTGGAAAGAGGCTGCTCAGCAGCAACGAGCTCGGCAGGAGTGAGGCAGAGCCCGCCCTGGCCCACACTGACAATGATTCAGGGGTCCAGCAACAGGTACCCCCCAGCACCCTGAGAAACCAGCTGGCTTGAGAAGCCACTGCTCACACATCCTCGAGGGCTGTCTGTTAAAATTAACCCGCCGTGACTGGGTCTGGAAAGCCCTTTCCCGGGAATGACAGGAATGTCTTTATCCTGGCCAAAGCAGCGCCGGTATGGGGCTGTTTGGGGAACCCGCTGCCAGAGACAGTCTTCCCTGTAAACAGGCCAGAAGCCATAAAAACTCCACAAATCCCTCCAACCCCCCTTTTCCTGTGATTAAGCAAGGGCCTGAAACATGCAGGGGATGCAATGGTGTCCCCCCAAACTGCAGCAGCCTGGCACGTGCGGGGGTCCTCAGTGCCACAGGACAGGATGAAGGCAACACTGGCAGCTGCTCAGGGCCAGGAAAATGCCTGTCACTGTGCTGTGGTTTCGTGACCATGGCCTGGAAGAATTTCAGTGGCGTTTTTTTCCTGCTGGGAAGAAGAGCAGGCGGGGAAGTTCTGCTTGCTGGCAAGCCAACGTGGCAGGGCTGGGCCAGCCCAGGGCACAGGGTCAAGCAAGATGCTCTATGCCATCCCCTTCTCTTGCTGGGTTTTTGGCTCCACTCGGGAACAAAACTATGATGGGAAGCCCAGCAACAAGGAATGGGCTGTTCTGCATTGCTTGTTTATTTTATCATGGGAAGCTTAATGCAGGAACAAGGAATGGAGTCTGGGGTTAGGTCCACTGCTCTCCGTGTCCCCTGGTGCCGGCTGGGAGTTGAAGCTGTGCAGTTGTCCCTGCCAAGAGCCAGAGACTTAGAGAGGACGTGTGAATGCAGGGAGGAGGCCAAGTGTCAGGCACAGGAGTGTCTCCCCGAGTGAGATGCTACTGGCCACCTCCAGCAGGGCCTCAGAACCAGAGGGTGGAAGTCAGGGTGGTGAGAGGTGGCTGGCAGCCCCACGTGCTTGTTTTCCAGGGCAGAAGGCCAGGGGTTGCTCTCGTCTTCCCTTCCCCTCCTCCGGTGCTGCTGGCAGCAGGCTGGGCGCTCAGCTGACAGTCACGGGGAAGGCATTAGCAAAGCAAAGGGGAGTTCCCTCGCCCCATTGCAAAAAAAGACGAGGTGCTTTACCCTGGCCCTCTCCTCGGGCAACCCTCCCCGATGCCCCCCAGCACCCACAGGAGAAGCTGGGCACAGCCTGAGGGTCCCACCTCGTCCATACGCACAGTGGGGGGGAAAACCAGCCCTGTGCTGAGTGCTTGCCCATCTCCATTAAACCCACCAGATCCTCCGGTGGCCAGCAACCGGTGTGCCTGTTCCCTGGTCTGTGCCCCCTGGTCCCTGCCCCAGCAACTGCGCACACCCACGGTGGCCGCAGGGGTGCTCAGAGGACCACCCGCCGGTCCAGCTGCTCTGCCCGCCCGGCTCGCTGGTGTCTTGCTTCCAGGTGCTTGTTTTGGACCTTCTCAAAGTGCTGCAGCAGCTCTGTGTAGTCGATGTTGGAGGCTGCTGTTCTCTTGAAGCTGGTGCTGGGCTTGGTGCTGTCCCTGCAGGGTGGGAAGAGAGAGTGAGGGTGGGAAGAGGATGGGGATGTTTGGTACTGTGACCATCCAGCACTAGCAGCACCAAAAACTTGTCCTAAAGAAGCTGAGCTTAGCAAATCCTAGTCATACTGGTGCCTCACAAAATACACCCAAAGACATATTTTCTTCCTCCAGAGGCGTGAGATAGAGCCCAAGACGTCCTGGGACAATGAGGGGACAAGAGACATCCACAGCTTGGCCCCACATGGGAGGTTTAATTCCTCTGACACGTACTCCCCTCTATCCCAACCCATTGCAGTCAAAAGCAGTGAGATAAGGACGCCAGGGCCATGTGCCTCAGTTTCTATGTCTGCTTTTTGGAGCAAGCAAAAAACAACCAGTGGCAGCAGGGACACTTCCTAGGGATGAGCACCCATGGCTGGACCCTCCAAATGCAGGCTCCCTAGGGTTCCAGCCATGGATACTCATCCCTGTGCTGTCCCCATGCAAGGAAGGAGAAGACACCAGCCATTGGATGCCCATGGGAAGATGGCAGGCAGCTCTGGTGGCCCTGGTATGTCCCTGGGGAGGGGGCAGCTGGGACTGGCCGGTTATGAAAGCCGGCTTCGGTGTTTGAAGGAATGTAGGTCAGAGTTAATCAGATGCTCAGGCTGTCTGACAGCTCGAAAAACCCCCACTGCCAGGGTTAGTGGGGAGAAAAAAGGAGGGGGAAGCACACGCAGCCCCCTCTCCACCCCCCCAATTAAATATCAGTGCTGGGTTGTGGGTAGGAGCTCAGTGCCGGAGGCCATGAGGGATAAAAGCCATCCCAGGGAAGCAGTTAAAAGCCAAGGAGCGACAACAGCAGCAGGGGGTTAATTCAGAAACCTGCCCATCTTGGGAGCTCTTTTTATTCCCAGGGCTGCGCCAAGGCAGAGCCAGCTTTATCATCAAGCCCCCCCACTACTCATTAGCCAAGGGTTGGAAAGCAAATCCCTCTGGCAGCACCCCTGGGCAGGGAGCATGAGGATGTAAGCTGGTCCCCAGGGAGATGCCACCCTTGCACATCTCACAGATCCCCAAAGGCCAGGAGTGGGAATGGAGCAGCCATCCGGAGGCATTAGCAGGGTGCCAGGCTCCTTCTGGGTGCTGTGAAGGCTGTCCAGGCTGCAGGGGGGATGCTTTGGGAGCCCNCATAAACCTCCTTCCCAGCTCTGCTCGTTTCCATAGCGACCCCACAAGTGAAATTTTCCATCCCGGATGCCAAATGCCTGTGGATGAGGCACAGCCCTCCCAGGGTTACCAAATATAGACACAAAACCCCCCTGGCCAACACTCCCGGCCATGGGGACAAGGAGCAGCCACGGCCGCAACGGAGCTGGGGGGTGAAAGCCAGAGCATGGGGCTGAGCCCGGGATCGGGGCTGAGCCTGGAATGGCAGGGATGCTCAGCTGTGGGGGAACAGCTGATCCAGCCCTGATGCTGATGCCAGTCCATCCCCCCAGCACTTACGTGGTCTGCATGAGCTCTGGGTCGGGCACGCACTCGAGGCGATGGGAGAGGAGCTGGAAGGCGCTGCTCTGGGGCAGCAGCATCAGCAGGCCATAGAGAGCCTTGATCAGGTAGGGGTTGTTCTTCACATCCAGCAGCTGCAGGCGGAGATCTGGAAGAGGACAGAAGAGCATGGGTACGCAGGGAAAATGCATTTCATCTCCAGCTGCAAGAGCAGGTTCCTCCCACCCCCCTCTGATAGTCCTGGAGAGGCTCTAAACCTTTGCCAGCCAACCCAAGGGGCACTTGATGGCAACCCTCTCCCCTTTCCTTAACCCAACCATTTTGGTGTCCCACGTTGCCTGGAAGTCCCTCTCCTTGACACAGCCTCCTGGGAGAAACTGGCTCCCCAGTCTGCCACTCCTGATACCATTCACCCCTGAGGGGCTGTCCATGTTGTCTGCCTGAGAACACATGTGCAACATGGGATTGCTCCTCAGCTTCTGCAGATTTAGTAGAAATACCCACCCTGGAGCATCCCATCCAGAGGGCTGGGTGACACCCTCCTGGGGACTCTCTGGGGCAGAAGGAATCCCCTGTGCTTGGTTCTGAGGGTTACATGTGCTGGGCCTCAATTCTGCTGAGTAGAGGCAAAACCACCCTCTGGCTCCATCCCTTGCTGTGCTCATGGCAGAAGAGTCTTCTGGAGCCCTAAATACAACTGAAGGGGCAGCCCAGGAGATGGGGCAAGGTCTGTGTCTCAGCATCTCACCTCCTGGTTGTCACTGGGCTACTCCCAGTGAAATGAGCCATCACCAGGGATGTCACTTTATGGGGGACACGTCTATCCCCCACCCTGAGATGTGCAGACTAAGGTGAGTGGACTGGGGAACACTCAATGAATAATTTTGGGGCATGCAAAACTACCACAGGCACGTGGGTGCCTCACACATTGGGACAGTCATCCTGGGGATATGGGACAGGGTCTACAGGAGGGAGCATGACTGAGGGTCTCTACTGCCTAGCTGCTCTAAACCTCTTCCCTTAAATATTCCACAATATCACCCTGGACCTATATAGGTGCCTCACAAGGTCCTTTCCAGGACATTTCTCAATAACCTCAGTGCCCTGCTACACCTTCAATGAGAAACTCAGTGGCAGCAAATTGACATAATGACAAATCCTCCCACAGCCACAGGTCACCCTGCCACATCCCCTGCCACCATCCTGGCTCCCAGTGTCACACCCCTGAGCCCCTGATCAGGCACTGCTGCATTACCCAACGGAGGACCCACATTGCTGGATGGTGGAGAAAACATTAGCTAGTTTTTTAGAGCTTAAGTCTTTTTTTTCTAGAAAAAACCCCCTTTTTTCTTGCTAAGGCCCATGGCAGCATCCACAATGCCATCCCATGCATCCGAGGGTGGCACAGAGGGTTCCCCCATCTGACACCCTCCTCTTGCACCCCTGGAGATGCTCAGTGTGATCCAGGCCTCCTCCATCCCTTCCCCCATCCCTTTTGTTGGATGCCAGTGCTGCTCGCTCCCTTAACCTATATCTGGGGGGCAGTGCTGCCCCCCCGTGCTGCCAGCGTGCCCTTTTCCCAGCGGGCAGCTCCAGTGCTGGGCAAACCTCCCGGCAAGAAGTCTCATAACTTCTGCTCTATTTACTCGTGCGGCGGCTGCCGCCTGCGATGGAGGTGTGGGGAGGGGAGCACCACGCGCCGCCCCCTCCCCACCCAGGGCTTCCTCCTTACATGTGAATATGGGGCACTCGATGAGCTGCACCAGCTTGTCCACCTCGACGAGGAAATCCACGGTGACCTCCAGATCCCCGCTGGATGTGGCTGTTAAGGATGTTACCTTGGAGAAAGGTGGCCGGGCAGCAGCAGATGGCTCACGAGGGTGATGCCTAGTGCGGACCATGGCTTTGCCAAAGCCTCCCTGCATCCACAGCTCCTGTGGGATATGAGCGGGCAGGGAACAGGCAGGGCTTGCATGCAGGCAGGGCTGAAAGGTCTGTAGGGTGGCCATGGGATGATGGAGGAAGACAGATGAGCAGGCAGGGATAGGGGAAGAGGCAGGCTGCCCAAAAAGCTGATGAGTGTTCAAGGGAGGATGCTTGCTTTTACCCTCCTGGCCCATGGGGATGGTGAGTCTCCCAGAAGGAATGCCAGTGTGCACTGGGAAGGGAAGTTAAGTGTGTTATCGAGCTTCTTCGTTTGGAAAACTACTCAGAGAGGCTTGGGGTTTGCTGGCACATGAAAATAATCATTCTGCTGCAGGCAGATGGTGAGCTCACCAGGGATTGTGCCGTGCTGGGCACTGCCTGCTCTTCACCAGGCCAGGAGGCCAAAGCCTTCATCTTCCTGGGAGGAAGAGGATGTTGAGGAGCCTCCCCTCCTGAGCAGGGAAAGGTCAACGCTCAGTCAGTGCACGCCTTCCTCTCTTTTCACCACAAAAAAAGGGATGACACCAGGGGAAGGGAGCTGGCACATACCCAGCACAGGCTGCCCTGCCCCGGTAATGATGGGCTGCAGGCAGGAGGCTGCGCTGGCCTGCAGGGTGACCTTGGTTGCCACAGAGGGACTAAGGGCCAGCTCAGGCCACACCCTGGCAGAAAATCCCCAAAGGATACAATTTCTGGATGAGGTCATAGGCATGCTTATAGTTCTGGGTTAGGAAGCAGAGGGACACGGTTGTCACAGGGTTGTGACACCAGGACCGGTACAGGCAGCAGAAGAGGTTACGGCTTTCCTGGGGAAAGAGAGAACCATTGGGGTTTGGACACCACTGGGAGCATGGCATGGCACGGAGGGTCCCAGGTACCCAACACCAACCCCCCAGGCTGTCAAGTGCCACCAAAACACAAAGGGATGTTTCTGGACCCACCAAGTCCGCCTGGTACTGGCATGAGCCTCAGCCTCAGGAGATGGAGACGAGGTGGGCTTTGGGGTGACAGCATGATGAGGTGGTCCTCAGGGCTGCTGCATCCACCACAGGATGAGGGGTTGGAGGACAATGCTGTCCCACCCAAGGGGACACCCCTGCCTCACTGGCTTTCAGCAGGAGAGGGAGGAGAACAAATCTTCCTCCCCTCCTTCTCTGGATGTCACTGGTGCTGGTGACAGCTGCTCAGCAAATCCTGTGGGTATGTTCCTGGGAGGGACAGTTGAGGGACTGCAGGACTCTCCTCCTGCTGTCACCTGTCCCACAGCCCATGGAGGGGGCAGACGGAGGGAGGCAGCAGCTGCTTGAGGGCTCAGCAAGCCCATTCCCGTTCCAGGGAGAAAAGCAAGAGTTGGGCTGAGCTGGGCACATCCTCCAAGGCCATCCTCAGCTCCTGAAGGGTGGGTGTATAAAGAGGCTGCCTGAGCTCTAACCCTGGGACCTATCAGGCAGGGACTGAGCAGCAAGACACACTCCAGGTGGCTGCCAAGTCCCCACCACCCCCATTATGTCCCTCCAGCTGCTAAGCCTGCTCCTGCTGCCCATACCGGGGTCTTCAGGTCCTTCAGTTGGTTTCTCAGCTGGAAGAGCTCGGAGGACGTCAGCAGGATGGTATTGAGGGTGTGGACCATGGTAGAGGCAAATTTGAGGTCCTCCTCCTTAAGCAGTATGTCTGCCATAGAGTGAAAGATGTTCTCTGCATTCAGAAGTAGACAAAGCTGCCTGTGTATCACAGAGAAGAGACACCAGGGGAGAAGGATGGTTAATGAGCACAGTGAAGACTCTGATATGAGCCCACTTCTCTAGAGAGGACCAGGGAGGAGATCTGGCTGCATCAGAGGTTGGGTGAGTGTGGTGGCACCAGAAGGGAGATGCTGTGGGGCAATACCAGGCTCTGCATTTGGAAGATGCAGTTATTCACACCAGGACAAGAACAAAACACCATAGCTGGGCTAAGACATGTCCCTGGTCATATTGCTTTGGGACCTTGCTGGCACCCACTACTAGGGCTCGTGCCACCTCAAGCCTTCCCATGACCTCCGTCAGGAAGTTTCAGTGTCACTTTCCAGCCTGACCAGCGTAGTGAGAGTGCAGCAGCACCATTGCAGATGGCATGTGATGGCCCAGTCAGACCAGTATCCCACTGACACTGGGGAACATCCCAGTGAGTGCAGCCAGTGTGGTGAAGCAATTCTTCCTGGCATTGTGCAACCCAGCAGCCCTGGAGCCAGAGGCTGCTCTTTGAACTCCTCCACGCTCCAGCTGCCTTGAGATCCGGTGCTGAGTGGCTCTGGAGATCCAGCTGGTGAAGCTGGAAGATGCCTCTGTTCCACTGGATATCCTGCCAGCAGTGCTTTCCCCAAAACAGTGTAACCGGCACTGCAGCCCACGCTGATCTGCCTGGCTGGGTCACAGCAGGAATGTCCTGCTTAACAAACCTTGAGGCATTCCCAAGATTTTCAACGTTTTTTAGTCCAGAAACAAAAAAAAAACCAAAAAAACCCCCAAAAAACCCACAAAAACAACAACAACAAAAAACCCATCTGATTTTTTTTTCTCCCACATTTGTTTGGATTTGGGGATTTCCTGTTTTTCTCCAGGCTCTTGCCTTCCTGGGCAGTTTGTCTGAGGACACCTGAAATGCTGCCCAGCGCCAGCTCAAATCCCCAGTGTGGGGATTGGAGAGACACAGGGAACCCCACCTGGCTCCCCAGCATCCCCGCTTCTCCTGACACTGGGATGCTCCCTGGCTCATGACAGTTTCCCATAGGCTGACAGGGAACCTTGGCACCAAGGCATCGCCCAAAGCAACTCTGCCTTCCCCCAGCTCCTACCAAACACAGCTCCCCACCAGATAATTTTAGCTGGATTCAGATTTTCCCCTGGAGGCATCTCTGAGAGGATTAAGAGGCAAAACAAGGAGCAACTGCTTGGGCTGCTGGGTGGGAGGTGTTCACTAGCTGCTTGGTTTGGCCGGGAGGTAGGAGGTACACCTGAACCTCCCCTGTCTAAAAGTCATGTTTTCACCTCCTGGGGTGAAGAGGAGGAAGGATGCGAGTTTCCAGCCCCTACTCCTGTGAGGACAGACCAGAGGAAGACTGTTTGGCTATAGTCAGACCCCAAAGACCATACCCTAAAGCCCGGTGCTTTAGGAGTGCAGGAGGAGAATGAAGAAACAGATCTTCCCTCCTCAACACATGGAGGAAGAAACCCCCCATCTTCCTCCCACCTCTTCATCCTGCCAAATAATCCCTTCCCTCCTCACCCAGCCCTGGCTGCTCTCCATGGGCAGCTCCCGCATCCCGCGTGGCTGCCGCCGGACAATGAGATGCTCTGTGCGGGATTTTATGTAACCCAACCCAGCGATCGCCCTGGACCCCGCTAAAATGGAACGGGCTGTGATAAATAAGCTCATTTATCCCAATTATTCTTACGTAACCGGCTGCATTCATGGGGATGAAAACGCTTCCCTGATTTCTTGCCGCTTGGACACAGGCTGGCTGGAGGAGGGAGAGTGGTGGAAAAGTGAGGCATGGAGGGAGGAAAGGGGAAGGCAGAGGTTTTTAGTCCAGCCTGATGGAGCCAAAAGCAAATCAATAGCTCAGCGTTGCAGGCAGGACCCAGCCACTGCCAGCTGCAGCAAAGCAAGCCCAGCCTGGGCAGGACCAAGCCCAGCTCAGGAGTAAGGTGGCTCAATGTTACCCTTCTCCAGCAAGGGGGGATGCCTCATCCTTGCCAAGCTTCCTCCAGCAGCCATGCTAGCCACTTGAACCATGAAGTGGGATGGTTTAATGTGCCCAGAGAAGGGATGGGTTCTCCAGGGACAAACACTGGGATAGTTTTAGTCTCAAAAGTGAGATGGTTGGTGTGCCAGTACAGCTGGGACTGACTGCAACACTCATGGCTGGTGGGAAGCCAGTGTTTTACACCTTCTAGGCAAGAAGACTATAGCAAGAGTTTAAACAAGAAAAACAGTGCCAGGGAGCACTGAGGGCAATTCAGTAACCTCCAAAGCTCTCCCACGACAAAAAGGATGCCTTTCAGGTTCCCCCTCCGTTGGTCCTCCATGGAAAAGGAAGGCGCTTGCTTTCCATAAATAGGAGCTCTGCCATTTGGCTGGTGAGCACTGTGCTCGCAGTGAGCAGGGGGCTGAATGCGAGCTGTTTGCTAATTTCAGGCCTGGTTTTGATTAGTGGGGAAGGGTTGGGATTCTCCCCCCTCCTTTCAGCAGGAGCTGGAAACTGTAGGGGTGTTAGAGAAGTAACTGTGTGGAGACTGTCCCTCTGCTTCAAAGCATGTGACATGACTGTCACCTCATGGGGATGCTGTCCCGCTTGGGCACCAGCGCCTCCAGATGCCCCCAGGTTCTCTGGGAGCCACCAACAGAATGAGTTTGCCAGTGCACAGCATCCTCCTATGGCACTGGCAAAGACTTCAAACTCCCCTCCGTGAAGCCCCTTGGTCAGCATATCCCAAAAGCAGTCCCTAAAGGAGGGGACAACTGGCTGGTCCTGCAGCTGCTGGCCTCCGTGATAGCAGCCAGCAGCTGAGCCCAACTGCCAGCACCAGGTGGCTGCTGGTGGGGTGGGAAGGTCCCCAGGAGCCCATTCCCTGGGAGCCTTTGATGGCATGAGGGGAACGCCAGGCTGGCTGGGAGGAGGCAGGGAAAGGGGCTGAACAGAGGACAGGTGGCTTCAACTGAGATGCCGCTGGAGTGGCTGTGGATGGGAGCAGGGCAGAGGGGACAGAAAGTGGGAGCCATACCCCTTATATGTACACACCATAAATACATCTGGGATATATACATCCCATAAATACATGTATATATAAAAATATATATACACACACCCCTTAAATATAAGTATCTCCCCATATATACATGATGTGATGATGAAAGGAACTGGCTAATCCCCCCTGAAGCATCATTCCAGCAAGATGTCTCTCCCTGGAGCTCTCCCTGCATCCCTATTGTGCATCCCCTTGCCCATGGGGACCCAGAGAGTCCCCAAGGATCTCCTGGCATGGAAGAAGAGGGCAAGAAGTGTCCCCAGGGAGGCAGGAGCTGCAGAGCATCACGGCACACACTGGTTATGTTACACAGCCAGCAGTGCAGGCACATGGTGATAATGAAATGTGGTGTTCAGGCCATTAAAATTTAACTCCTTAAATTAAAAGGGTTATTCAAGCCTTTCTGATGGAGCCAAGGAATGTGGCTGCAGGCAGATGGGAGGCAGCATCCACCTGCAGCGTGACTACGGGGGACACTTCAAGGCACTGTGGGGGTCCCAAGGGACCCTGCAGGTCACCTCCAGCCCCTGCTGCAGTCACAGGATCCTGCCCGTCCCCTTGCCTAAAGGACTCCTCAACAACACGAGGCTAGCCAAGGGAAGAGCCACAGAGGTCACCACAAGCTTTGCGTGGCCATGTCACCCTAGGGTCCCCCTGTGTCTCTGAGGTAGCAGCCACCAAATTGCCAGCACAGCAACATCAATCACAATGAATTCTCATCATACAAATGGTCGGTGGGGTGGGATGAGGTATGGGAACAAGTGGAACAGAGATCGTGCAGGGGCAAGGAGCTGCTGCAGGGCAGGGCACTGGAGCCCAGAGGATGTTGGCGAGATGGGGTGGCTTTAGAGCCACATCTCCAATTAAGGACAAGCCCCGGCGTCCCTCCCAGCCCTCTTGCTTTGACAACTCGATGCTTGGAAACCGGCTAATCTAAACATCATCATTTCAGGGAGCTGTCAGAGTTCCCATCCTGCCCGCTCGTCCCTTTAACCACTTCAGCCCCGTCCCCTGCCCCGAGCCACCATGCAGGAGGAGGCTCAGGCCAGACCAATGCTTGCCCGAAGAGGGTGAACGTTTGTTTTTCCCTAAAATCTAAAAAAAGTAAGATGAGATCCAGTCTCACTGCAGAACCATCTCTTCCTCTGGGATCTGTGGGGTGCCTGGGGGGAAACACTGGTCCCGTCCCGCTGCCTGGCCATGCTGAGCACCATCCCGCTGTGTTCAATTAAGCAGGTGCTTCTTCATTAAGCACCAGTGATTCGCTTTATTAGCTCTGGGCTAATAGACACGGGGCCCCAGCAGGGAGAGGATCATGTCTTGTCCCACTTCCAGCAACTGGGACAGAGCCTGAGCTGTGGAAGGAGCTGGCTGAGGCCTGGGAGTGATGCTCTGAGGGGTTCTGCTCCACTTTTCTGCTCATGGGTCTCAAAACAACTTCTACAGCTGTGAGGGCAGAGCCCCTCCATACTTCCTCCCAACCCTCCTCTTCCTCTGCTCCCTTCCTCTCTCCTCCCAAAGGCTTTCCCCCACCCTTCCTCTACACTCCAGGCTCCCCAGCAGATGCCCTGGCTTAACCCACCTAACCAGGAAATCCACAGCCTCTGTGATACCCACTGCCCCTCCCCATCCCCCTGAAATTCTCCTGCCAGCAAAAGCAGTATCCCCAGCCTGGCCCAGCAGCTGGGATCCTTTAGGAATTTGCAAAGGAAGCATAGATAAAATTAGGATGTGAAGGGGAGAAGGAGAAGAGAGCAAATGGGGAAGGCAGGAGAATGTCATTGTCCCATCATTTCCCTCCATATCAGCAAAGAAAATCCCAGTCCTCCATTTTAATCCCCCCTTTCCTGAATCCAGCCTCCAGAGCTGCTCCTCTGGGCAAGGGAAACCATAGCAACCTCAGCAGCTCCTGCTTTACAAAATTCATAGCATTTTATGTAAGGGATTTTGAAGGGTTTGTGAGGTTTAGGAGCAGGGGAGCTCCTTCTGCAGGAGGCAGGTCTGGGGAGCAGAAGGACCCTCATCAGCTTTGGCTTCTTGGAATTGTTATCAAGCTCCCCAGGGAAACTCGGTGAAAGCTGCAGACCAGAGATGTGCGTATCCTGGGAGGAGATGTGTGGATTTGGGAAGGAGATGTGTGGATTCTGGGAGGAGATGTGTAGATCTCAGAAAGCCGGAGGAGACAAGCCCTGCGATGCCTTTGCTTGAAAAGGGAAAGGTGCAGAGTGTTTGACTGCAAACAAGAAAACCCTCCCACGGAGCGTCTGCTTGGCAGCAGCCGTCAGTGTGACAACTGCCGAAGGAGCCGCGGTGCCAGCTCAGCGCTGGGCTGCGGCCGCCTCAGCGTCAGCCGCTCCCCAGGGATCCCTGGGGATCCCCAGAGCAAGCAAGACGGATGCCTGAGAGGAACACAGCACAAATGTACGTTAGTATTTCAGGCCAGCTTCAACTGGTGAAACAGCATCTTGATCCTGCAGAGCCTCAGCCCGTCTGAGCATCACTCAGGCTTCTGCTCCTCCTGATGCTCCCTCTGGACATCGGGCCACCCAGAGGTGCCTGTCCTGGCTGGCAGGACGGCTGCCCCGCTGCCCACTAAAGCTGATAGTCCAGCCTGAAGCTGGACACATCCACCCTGACTCGTGATGAACCCAGCCTTGTTCCCACCTTGGACATGGCTGGAGAACAGTGCCCTTCAACGAGATCACCTTGAGTTCTCCAAGCAGATATCCAACACCTCTGGACGTTTTTATGATCAGTGAGATACCTGCAGCTCTGTACCAAACAGGAGAGGGAAACAGGGCTGTAGCAAGGAGAAGGAAGAGTAATATCCTTTGGAAAGGGCCAGAAGCTAAAAGACAACTAAATCTGGAAACTTGATAGTCCACTCAGCACAACGTATGGCCCAACTTTTGGCATAACACAGATCAATGTGACAGCTCCTCCAAGGTGAAGCCCACTAGACAGACAACCAGCACCAGTCTCCCGCTGCTCAATCTGGTGTGTGCCAGGAGTTTCCTTGAGGAAATTTTATAGTGACTTATGGATAAAGCTACCCCGCCCATAGAATTCTGGAATGGTTTGGCTTGGAAGGGACCCTAAAAACTATCTCGTTCCAACCCCCCTGCCATGGGCAGGGACCTTTCACTAGACCAGATTGCTCTAAGCCCCATTCAACCTGGCCTTGAGCACCTGCACTGATGAGTCACTGACAACCTGCAAAACTTACAAAATCCTGTAAGAACATGTGAGCATCTACAAAAGGCTCACTTGAAAAACAGGCAGACCTCCCCTTCCAAACCCTCCAGGAAAGCAAAAAATTATCTCCCCAAACCACTTTTCCAACTTTTAAACTTGCCAGTGACTCAATGGCAAAACAGATGACAAATGCAAGTTTTGCCCTGGGCTCTTGGGGCTTCAAGCCTCAGGCAAGGGGGCACCAGCAGCAGCATTAGAGCACGTGCCTGGCTCCAGCCACCACCCCAGCTGAGAGAAACAACTCATGTTCAACTGAGCCCTTCAGAACCTGTTCCCAGAGGGGCACTCACACCAGGCACTGATGTTTTCAGGCAAGCTCTGTTTGGAAGGGGAAGAAAGGTAGGGGCTGGCTTGGGAGTGGGGGAGAACTGTAGAGCAGCAGCAGCAGATCCTTCCTCCGAGACGTCCGCTTCCCTTTCAGGCTGACAGCTGTGGCCTAATTTTCAAGAAAACTGACAATCGCCGTATTTCTCCCCCTATAATTTCTTATCACTGCAAATAAAATAGGTTAAAGGAGCGGGTGCAAAGCTGTGGCAACAGGAGCTGGGAGAGACTGATCCTGTTCAGGCCATGCACAGTTTGTACAGAGATGAGAGCTGTGGTCCCTGCTCACCCTTCCCCATCACTTTGCTTTAAGATGAAGAAATAAAAATGCTTTTGTTCCTAAAGGCATGGCCAAGGAGCAGGTTGCTGTCCTACAGGTAGATGAGCCTTTTGATCCCCATGTAGGGAAGGCAAATTTGAGGGAAAATAGTCTTGCTGGCTATCTCCAGACCTCTGAAAGCAGAGGGATAGACTATGGCAGGAATGCACTCTGTGTTTGAGGGTGAAGCTTTCCAGAAGGAAGGAAAAGAGGGACTGGGAAGAGGTGGCAGCGTCGCATGGCTCAGGGATAAGCGTACCTTGGGGTGGGAGGTGAAGCTGCCTTGTCTCTTCTGCCAACAACTCGAGCACATCCTGGAGCTCAGGGAAGGAGGTGCCCATAACTCAGCAAGCCCTGCAGCATTGCCTACTCAAGTATCAGCTGAAAAAATACCCCATTTATGCCATGGTTTAGACACCTCAGATGCTATTTCAACTTTAGTCCCAGGCTTGCCTCCATGCCTGCTGCCTCCCAGCATTGCATTGGATCACAATGCCTCCCCTGCCTTCTGAGCCAGGATGCCTGGAGGGATCCCAGGGAGGGATGCAGCCTGAGGAGCCTTGTTTCCACAAACCCTCCAAGGCCCATAAATGCATCAGAGGAAAGGAGATTGATGCTTCCCGCCCTGCCAGGAGCCTAAGAGAGCACCCAGTGCTATAAGGGGACCAGCTCCAGGTGCAGCTGAACACGAGGAGCAGCTCATGCGCACAGAGAAGGAGCACTGAATGTAAGGAACTCCAACCAAGGTGGCTTTTGCACAGCTCTATGTTTTCAGTGGGGAGTTAAAGATGTCCCATCCAGAGATAAATTATCTGAGGACATCCCATCCTGCGAGCAGAGTGCCCAGCTGGACCCACTGGCTGAGATGAGCTCTTCTCAGTTTTTAACTGAGTTTTTTTTAACTCAGTTTTTAACTGAGTGCCCTGTGCCTGGGGGATAACTGAGCAAGACCCCCTGGAAGACAGGTGGGGGGAAAAACACTGTTACTCAGCCTGATTTCCTGTCCTGGCTCTTCCCTCCACAAAGATGAATAAACTGAGTTGTCACAGCTGCAGAGCCAGAAAAGGAAGCACCATCAGAACACCCGAGCCCCAACCACCAGGATCAGACAGGTTATGCTGCCTCCCCATGATGAGGGTCGTCACCCCATCAGCCAGGCAAAGAAAACTGGGGAGAGACTTTGGAAGCTGCTTGTGCTGAATCCCTGCTCTGTAGACAATGACAGTCAACAAGCAGGGGAGCTTTGAGCTCCTCTCCCCACTGTCCAGTTTGCCTTCTCCCAGCTCCTTCCTTCCACAGTCTGCTTTTCCACAGCATTCCTGCTGTGATCCTAGGGAAAGCGCTGGGAGGAAGCAGATATCCCTACCTGGGGACCTGCCCTTTGAAGGAACTTGGCCATTTTGTGAGGATTTTCCTCTCCTACGCACATTTCCCCTTCCTTCCCTCCACCCTCTCACTGACCCAAATTAGTCCCAGCCCACGCCGGCACTGCTGCTCACATGTGGTTCCCATTTTTCTACAGGAAAACCCATCAAATCCTTCCAAGCAACTCCAAGTACGCCTGGTCCTGGAGCAGCTTTGGTGGGTTAGCACAGTGAACTCATTTCCAGGACCTGGTGCACCCCAGCTCATCCAGCCCCTGGAGCTCAGTGGAGGCATCTTCTGTCCTTCCCTGGGGGTAAAGCCCCAGGAGGGAGCTGGCCAGGGCTGGCCCAGCTCCTGCTCTCTCAGCAGGGATAATCCCTTGACAGGGCAACCAGGCTCCTCCCTTGTGAAGGTCACGCTGTTGGTGACTGCTGGGGCATTGTGACTCCAGAGACAACCTCTACTCTGGGGAAACTGTGTTTTCCCTCTCTGCTCCTACTTCATGGGGCTGGGAGGATATCAGAGTCCAGAATGATGTCCCAGAGCCTCAGTGAATTAAACCCTCAATAAGCACATGCTCCTATGGGCTTGTGGAGCTCACTGTGTGATGTAAAAGAGGCAATTTGAGAACTGGGGGCTTTTGGAGGTACAATGGGGTTGCTGGCTTCCTTCCAAAATCCCACAGGAGCCCGAGTAGAGCCCAGAGGGCATTTATGGTGCAAGCCTGGAGCAGAGGGAGAATGCAGGAAAGCAGAGCCTCTTTGCCACCACATCACTGTTCTGGATCTCCCAGCGTGGGGTTTTACATGGCAAGCTGGGGAGAGAAGGTTCTGGGGAGCAGGGAGAATTAAAAGGAGGCACAAAGGAAAGGGCTGGAGATGAGCAAGGAGAAGCCCACTGACCTCTGCAGAACTGGGCATGTTCACCAACCTGCTCCATCACCCTGTGCCTGGCCGGGGCCTTGGGTGGGAGGGAGTCCCTCTTTCTGCTTTGCAAATGGACAAAAACCCCCCCAAACTAAAAAGCTTTCTCCGGTTCCTCTCAGCCAGGCATGAGGAGGGGGATGGCGAGTGCACAGCTCATTAAAGCCGGAGGGCAGGCGGCCAGCGAGCATCCTGGCAGGCAGAGCAGTGGATTTTCGCAGGCTCGCTGCCTCCCGACACAGAAGCTTCCCTTGTAGCACTCACAGCTGTTTGGATTTTACCCGAGTTCATATCACAGTTTATCAAAGAGGCTCCATTTTTTTCCCCCTTCTTTTTTTTTTTGCACTTTGCTGAGTACAAGCCAAATGGTTCCCACAAAAACAAACGCAGGTTTTGTTCTGCATTGCAGTGGCATGGAGGGTGGGAGAGAGGAAGAGGTGACACGTGTCCCCCCTCCAGCCCTGATTCACTTGTAGAGGGATTTTCAGGGCATGGGTTTGGCCATGGGAGCTGGAGGGGGCACAGTGGCATCAGCACATCCAAAGCAAGGAGCAGGAGTGGATCCTGCACCCTGGCACTGGGTGCCTCCAGATCATCAGGAGATACTGGGGTGTTTGGTCAAGGAAAATGTGTGTCCAGAGGAGCTCAGGAGAATCTAGGCCTGGGAGAATAGGAAGGTTTTGGTTAGCCCCAGCGCCTGAGCCTCTTCCATGAAGGGCAGGGAAGTGAGGATAGCACAGCAGGAGGAAAGGACAAGGTTAGGGATGAGGTGGGAGCCGGGCTGGGGGGACACTGTCTCACTGCAGTATAGAGGGATCCTGTGGTTGTGGCACCCCCTTATTACCAAAACAAACACCCACTGGCTCTGTACAGGATCCCCAGTGCATCCCTTGCTATCCAAACCTGCGACTAAACCCCCATCCCACTCCCTCCTGACAGCCCTGCTCACTGGGATGCTGGCAGGCAGCCCTTCCCTTCCCACTCTCCCAGACGGAGAGCACAGCCCTGGGAATGCCAGGCAGGCCAGTCAAAAGCGATTTAACACGCACCTCAGTGCCTGCCTGCCAAGAGCATCGGATGGATGTCTGTGCTCCACACTCCTCCAGCCCTCTGCTCCCCTCCTCTCTGATTCCTCATCCTGGTTAGCAGGTTCAAACTCACTTTGTGTCTTTTTCACTGCTTTCTGTGGAGAAACTGGTGTTGCACAGTCAGCCTCAGCCCCTCAGAGGCAGAAGAGCCCTGTCATGCCCAAAAAGAGGGACTGGCCACCCCAGCCCCAAGGGCATCATGTACAGCCCTTTATGCAGCCAGTGTGACCCGCCAGTGTTTGTCCTCAGCTCTGCCTGCCTCATTATCCAGCTCTCCACTGGCCTCATCCCAGCAGGGCTTTGAGATCTCAAGAACAGTCAGAATTTCCAGCCAGGTGAACTTTTCCCGTCTGCTGGAACTATAAATCTGTGGCCCCATCACGAGACTTGGGATTTTCCAGCTCTGCAGCTAATGCCATAAATTGGCTGAACAACCTTACATGCTCCAGCCTGTGTCTTACAGAGTGGATGGAGAGCCAGCCAGCCCTCCTGGCCAGTCCCCACAGGGTTCAAGCATACCCCCAAAGGCCAAGGACCATCCCCAGTCAAATGGACAAGTCCCACCATGTGCATCACATGCCATGGTTGAAAAGTCATTCTAGGGCCTCTTCCAAGCAGCTTAACCTCAGAAAACACCCTGTAAAAAGGTGCCAGGCAGTGGAGAGGTTTGTTTAACAGCTCTATAAAACAAGCTGAGACAACCCCTGCGTGCGGGCTGTGCCTGGGGAGCAAAGTGCTGACTCAGGCGTCCTCTCTGCCCCAGGGTGCCACTGCTCTGCGAGAAAATGGCCATGCTGGGCTTCAAAGTTAAGCCCTGTGCTTCAAAGCATCCACGCACGACATGCATAGGGATGTCTCCAGCCACTCAAGCACATCCCGTACCCCAGAGGGTTCATTTACTGTGGCAAGGTACATCAGCCATGAATGTCTGAGCTGTTCCATCTCAGAGAGCAGCAAAAAGCTGGCTGCTTTGGTGCTCAGCTTGACTTAGCCATCTGAACCAGCTCCTGGAGCTCAGACTGACCCTGGGGACAGCAGAGGAACTGCACAACCAGCCCTGGGGAGGTACAAGAGGGGAGAAGACAGCTCCTTGCAAGGACAGCCAGCCCTATCCTCATGCTGTGCTCCGAGCAGCAACAGGCCATGAAGTAGGGCTTAATCCCCCCATCCCATAGCACTGGTACCAACCAACAGGCATTAAATCCAGCCTGTAAATCTCAGTGTGAGCTGAAAAGCTCGGTGCCGCTCTGCTGCCTGCCTCCTGACCAGCCAAGCAGCTTTCCCTCCACAGGGCTCCTGCCTGGAGGACAGCCGTGCTGCTCCAAGGAGCCATGTGATGCTTTGGAAGCTCCTTCGCATTCTTCTGCTCCTCCAAGAGGTCAGCAGCTGAATGGGAATATTTGCTTCTTGCTTAAGAGCTCTGGTGAATCCAGGACAGCCACGTGCCAGCCAGGGCAATTAGTGAGAAGGGTGGAAGGCCTCAGATGTGCTTACCAAGGTGGGAGGTAACTGATGCTCCTGCCTCTGACAACACTTTAGGGGCAATGTTTGAATGCAAACATGCCTGGCTTGAGAGGAGAAGGCAGCACTTGGTATTCTTAGTTTTGAAGGCAGACTAATTTTATTGGCTTTCAGCCTAAAAAGGGTCACAAGTGACAGCACGAGAGAACTGACCTCCAAAGGAACCCTGTCAGCTGCAATGCAGAAAATTGATGCCAAACAAAAAAAAAATTTTGGAAGAGATCATGGGAGCAGGTTTCCCTCCTTCCTCCAGGGGAGAGGGGTAGGACAGCATGAGACTCTGTGCGATTCGTACCACTGGAATGCCCTCAGCAAATCCTTTGCCCAGACATTCATGAGGCATCTAAACAGCTTTGAAGAGCCCCCTCCTGGATGTTGTTCTTGCTTTCTCACAAATCACAGATGACAGGGAGTTGAAAAGGACCCACAAGGATCATCAAGTCCAACTCCTCCTGCTGGGGCTCAGCTTGGCATGTGAACTCCACCACAGGTGTAGGCTTTTTCTCTGTGAGGTCTGCTTGGGTTGAGGGGATCCTAATCCCAAAGCCCTTGGCACAGATGAGGCATCACACCATGGTTTGATGGGCATTGGATCCCACTCGGGAAGGCAGCAGACCGATCCATCTCTTTGATACACGAACAGTGCTAGCAGAGGGACCACGTGCCAGTGCTGGGTTATCCCCCAGCCTGGTGGTCACAGGCAAAGGAGAAAACATTCTCTGGATACTTCCTTAGGAATGACAGAAGTTTTTGGAGCTGTTTCCCTGTTATTTTGAAGGAAGTTTGGGTTTCCATTTAGCTCCACCTTGTCTTCTCTGGCAAAGTATCTTGAGACATCTAGAGATACTTGGGACTGGGGTTACTGGCGGTGAGACTACCCATCACAGCCCCTATCTCTGCCTGGGCCAGGCTTGGAGGGTGAATTCTGCCAGCAAGGGCTTCAGGTACTTCCCTCACCCATCTCCCAGCATCAAGCAGGCTCTGGAGCACTTCTACATGTCTTGGAGACCACAGGGCCTTACAGAGCAAGAGATGGTCCCACCTCCTGCAGAGATCACTGGTCAAACCCCACTTCCATCCTCAAGCACGCAACATACTATAACCTCTGTCCCTGGGGCTCTGAGGACATATCAGGAGAGTGACTAAAGTCCTTTCAGAGTCAGAAACCAAGCATGAACAAACTTGAGTTGGATTAGAAATAAACTACCTTTAATCGCAGATCCCCTACATGACCTCACAGACCTTTGAATTTGCCCACCAGCAACGTGACAGGGAAAACTGCTGTGCTGTGCTTGAATAAAACCCCTGTCCCCCCATTTCCCTTTCCTGTGAACACTAATCCTTCAGCTGGAAACCATTGCCTAAATGTAACAGGTCTATTTTCCTTCCCTGTTTCAGTGTTCCCAGGCCAGCCTGGGAAAGAGGCAGCAGTGGTCCTGGACCACACTCAGCAGATGCTGTCCCAGTCTCTCAAGCATCCCCCTTGTGCTCTCCAGCTCAGGATGAAACATCACCAGCATCCTTTAAGTCAAACATGAGGCTGGCTTCTCACCCTGCTGTGCAAAACAGCTGAGCTGGCTTGTGGACAGGGGAGGGATGTAACGTGGGAACGTGCATACGGCTTCAATTTGAAAAGTGGCTAAAAATAGCTCAGTGAGGCTCCCACGTTCACTGAGTCTCTCCGGCAAGAGATCAATCTTTGCCAGAGAGTCCTGTAAAAGTTTTTCGCCTCTATTCTCATCTTGCTTTTTCTGGAAGCAGCAGAGATGTAGTTTACACCAGTCTTTTACCTGCCATCAGTAGGTTTCAGAGTTAATCACTGGTACCTGAGGGCACGGCTCACCCTCCCAGAACCACCACTTTGGCTCCAGTCCTGCCCATATGAGCAACAACGTGACTTGACGAAGGACAGAGTCATCTATTTTTTAATTTTTCTTTTTTTTTGCTTTACCAGATTTTTTGGGGCATGAGTCACTGTAAAAAGCCTCGGCTTGCTGAGCTGCTGTGAGCCAGTCCCACCGCACCTCTGGCTGGCTGCTGGGAAAGCTGGGCCTGCCAGCCAAGGCTCCTCCTGCCAGAGCCGGAGGGAAAAAGCTGGAGGTGGCCATGGTATAGGAGAGCTTTTAAATGAGACCCTGCCCAGGCTCACTGTCACTCTGGGCACCCTGCTTCCCTAACACAGCATGAGGCCACTTCCTTGCCAAGGGTGGCTTAACCTAGGGGCTGTGCTGACTGGTGAGAGGAGAGTGGACACTGTGAGTGGGATATTGTCTCTGGGA
The DNA here is from genome assembly GCA_013399835.1 of Leptocoma aspasia. Classification (NCBI taxonomy): domain Eukaryota; kingdom Metazoa; phylum Chordata; class Aves; order Passeriformes; family Nectariniidae; genus Leptocoma; species Leptocoma aspasia. The sequence continues at coordinate 354,860 of VXAX01007628.1, forward strand.
CAAATCCAGACTTGGGCAAAAATTGCTGCCCAAGCAGATACAACTCCACACCCAGCTCAGCTTAGCAAATTTTGGGAGCTCTGCATGCTGTATTTTCCCACTGCAGTGATGGGACCCCTTCATCAATACCTGGCACACCCCTGTGCCTTTGGAGAGGTGGCTCTCTTCTCCCACAGAACTGGCTCATATCTCATGCTCTCCCTCTGATCATTTTGATGCCACATCCCTGAAAGCAAGGGAGGAAAACCCAGGGTCCTGCCAGCTGATTCCACCAACCTCCTCACTGATTTCTCCACCTTGCCTTGACCATTAACCCTGTTATTTCCCAGCGAGCTAAGGAATGGATATCCCTTGCCCCAGATTTTATTGCAATAAAGATAACTACTTGCCAGCTGCCACGACACTTGGCATTCCAGCCTTCACAACATTTGGCTCTCCACCCTCTGCCACAGCTCCTTAAAAAGCTGAAGCAAAATCTACAAACTCTATGCATTGAAACACATGGCTTTGGATGGGCGAGCATCTCGCCAGCCGGCTGGAGGGATTCACTCAGCTTGGCACTCCGAGTGCAAGCCTGTCTTTGTGCTCCGGCTGGTCTAGCTGTTTCTTAACGAAACAGGCTCTGACAACATTGTTTAATAAGGAGCCACTTTGCCTCTGGGGATGGGAGAGAGAAATACGGTGCCTTGACATGTGAAAGGCAAATCCCGTTTGCTCCAGAACCGTTTGTTGGAGAGTGAGGGAAGCTTGAGGAAATGGTTTTGGCTCTGAGCGAATGTAGTACTTGGGTTGCTTGACTCTGCCATCCCCCTCCCACCCATCCCAGGGGGGCTCAGGGGCTTCAGTGAAGCTGGTGAGGTGCTCTGACCTGATGATGAAGGCTCCTCTGGTTTCCAGGAGTTTCCGTTCACTGCTGAAGCGCTTGAGCAGGTTGATCATAAACTTGTAGAAGTAGGAGTTCATGGTGGGGGTGGAGGGTGAGCACTCCAGGCCTTTTGTACCTGGGGAGGCAAGGGGAGAGCAAATTAGAGCTGCCAGGGCCCTGCTGCCAAAGTGTTGATTAGAGAGCAGACACCAAAAAACATGGTCACAGCACTGAGAAGATGAGAGCAGGGGCATTGAAAGATTTTCAATCCTCATATAACCACATCTGGTTGGTTCAAGCAGAGCCAGCCCTGTCTTAGCTCTCTCCAGCCCAAGGGAAAAGCATCTTATGGTGGTCACAGCCCTGGAAACAGCACCTGGGGTTAAAATGGGATTTCTGGGAGTTCATCCCAGAGCTATTCAGCTTCAGTAGCTGCTAGAAGAAGGAGTGCCTGAGGCTCTAAATTGAGCCAATCCCATCTCCTCAGATATGGCATGTACACTCATCCCAAAACCACCAGATTGCTGGTAAGTTCAAGAGCCTGTAATCCAACCCCATAAGCCACAGATGCCCTGAGCCCAGTGTGCACATAGTGGCAGACACACACATTCAGCCCCAGGCCACAGCACAGACACTGGTTTACACTCAGTGATGTGATTTTCCCTGAGCATGAGCCACTTGGTACAAGTGTCATATACAATGTGCCCCAGGGCTAGCATAAAGTACTGGTCAAACCACACCAGAGCTCCAGGCTTAGGAATTGTCCTGGTCTGAGACTCTTGGCAGGGAGGGCAGGGAAAGGGGCAGCTCCCAGCTCAGGGAAATATCCCCTCCAAACACAAGAGCAGGGAGCTGGCAGGTAAAGATTGCTTTTCCCATAGTGAAACCCCAGGGGAGATGGTTTATTTAGCAGGACAGCGCACAAAGCAAATGTTTGGAGAGAGCATTTCAAAGGCGACTTTGCAACAAGGGGAGCTCTCTTCCTTAATTTCTCCTTTGGAAAGGCCATGTCTAACTGTGGTAAGGAGGGAAGCCAGCACACACGAGCACCCCAAGGCTACTCTCCACACACTATTTCCATCAGATAACGGAAGGAAACCTGAACAGTTTGATTTATGGATGTTTTCTGCTTCTACAGACACTCAGCGGAGCACGGAGCAGCCAATTAAAGATGTAATTAAGCTGCCAAAGCCCAGGAAAGCTGATGGAAAAGCTGCTGGTCTGTTTTCTATCCTGCCTCTCCCAATAAGACACAAGAGATACATGCAGGGCAGCTTCCCTAGGTTTGGATTTAGCATCTAAGAGAACATACAGAGCCAAAGAAAAAGGAAAATTAAATACAAGGTCATCCTGACCAGAACCCGGTGTCCTCTTCCTGCTGGAGCTGTGTGTTCACCCACCCCTTGGTATATCTGTAACCCCAAACCAGGCGTTGAAGCAAGCAGCTCCCTGAGCACAAGTGTTCACCATCGCATCATGTTTCCCCTCAGCTGCAGGGAAGATGATCTGGGCAAAGGAAGAAAAAAAAAAAGGATCCAGCCAAGCCAATGTGCTCCAAAACAAAGGTGTGTTTGTTCGAAGGCAGGGAGTACCTGGTGTGAAAATGCAGCCATGCCCCACGTGTCATCACTACAGCTGCTCAGCACTGCTCAAAAGGGAGCCGAGACACGGTCTGGAGGTGACATGGGGCAGCTCTACCTTCCCACTGTGCCTGCCTGCAGCTCAGCCTCGAACCTCCCAGCAGAGCCTGGGAAAGCAGGTGAAGACCAGGCAGAAACTGTCTTTCAAAGCTGCAAAGTGATATTTTTGCCCATTTTCTAAGCAACGTGGAGTCACCCAGCCTGGCTGTGCTGCAACGTGAGCTAGCAGCAGGTTGGACATCCCACCTTCATTCCCACCAGCTAACAATGCTCCAGTGCTGTAGCTTGTCTGGGGGAAGTTCTGATCTTGGAGTTTCTCTCAAGACCCCAAAAATAGTCTCTCTGACCCCCACAGCAGCATCAATGGCACAGTGTTCCCTCCACAAAGCAAAGACAGCTTTCTGCCTCATTGTCATCTTGCATGCCTTCCAGCCAAACATTACGTATCCTAAAACACATCCCAAAGGAAAAACAGGAGGCAGCAGCAATTTTTGTCCTCCCTGACAGGACCAGCACTTCTGCTGTGCACAAGACAAAGCTGTATGGAGCTGTATGGCTGCAAGACAGACCAGCCACAAGCATCTTCAGATAGGTGCTCTGAAGTGCTGCAGTATCTCCTGCATCTTCAACTGGAGACTGGGAACGACCTGATGGATCAGCTGAGTATCCAAAAATCAGAATTGCCTTGGAGATCAAACCCCAGCTACAGTCTGCAGGACCTTCAGTACTGCTGTTTTCCTCCATCAACTGGTTCCTGAACCTTGGACCCTTCTGCCCAGCCTGGGAGCAAGGAAGGACTGGGATACAGAGATGGTGAAAACAAGTCTGTGCCCTGTTCTTCCTAGAAGAAAGTATGTGAGTCTGCCCACTCCGGGGAGCCTCTTCACCACCCTTTGCCTCTGAGCACTGAGACTGAACTCCAGAGGGATCATTTCTCCATCCTTTGCCCACCTGGTGCACAGCAGCTATGCCTGCATGTCCCTAACGAAGGTTTCCACTGTGGCACACCATGCCACAGCAGCCTTGCCAGCGCTCTCTAGGGCTAAGGCTGGGAGTGAGAAACCAGTGTGCAGGAGTCTGCCAGGCTGTAAAAGCCTCAACCAAACCTCAGATGGAGTTTAAACACGCAATACTTCTTCCAAGCAGGCAAAGCGGTTCTTTTCCAATGCCTCCCAATCCTCTAAACTTCCCGTTTGCTCTGTTTACAGGATGTCTAGGAAGTGGCTGGCACCTTGTGTGCCATGGTGTAACCCTTCCTGGCGTAGCCCAGAGCTCAGCTCACTGCCCCGCGGGTTACAGCTCAGCACAGTGGCATTCCCAGCCCGACAGAACTGTAGGAGCAGCTTGTCAAGTGTTTCTCTGAAGCACGAGAGACAAGCAGGAAGAAGTGTTAAGAAAACTGTGGCATAATTAATTGAAGCCTGCACCTCTCCCCCTTTCCCTGAAGCAAGACTTTGCAGATCCGTAACCTGCCAGATCTGCTGTTAACGTAGCTGGGGCTGGCGGCACGTCACGGCTCTGCTGCTTTTTTTTCTTTTTTTTTTAATCTGGTGTGGAGGAGGGAGCTGGAAGAGGAAAGATCTGTGCTCAGAGGAATGATGAAACTCAGTCCAGACACCCACTAGAATAGGACAAACAAGAATTTTGGGATCAGAGGAACATCAGAGCAGTGAAACATGACGAAAGGCATGTGGGAATTGCAGCTCTATGGCTGCAGTGAGTTCACATCAGCCTGGGTCCTTACAACTGAATCACAGAAGAGACCTTAAAGATCATCTGGTTCCAACCCCCCTGCCATGGGCAGGGACATCTTTCACTAGACCAGGTTGCTCAGAGCTCCATCCAATCTGGCCTTGAACACTTACCGGGATGGGGGCAGCCACAGCTTCTCTTGGCAACCTGTACTAGTAACTCATCACCCTCACAATAAAGAATTTCTTTCTAATATCTAAGCTAAACATATTCTGTCAGTTTTACACCATTATCCCTTGTCCTACCAATGACTACAGCAACCTCCTTCAGCCTAGGATGCCAGGCAAACAAATCCTTTCCCCAGATTCCCTTCACAGACTGGGGCAGAGCCAGGGACACAAGTGGGCTTCTTGGATCATCTGAGTCAATACCAACATCTGTTCCCCCAGCCACGAGTGTCAGCTCGAGCAGAGCACAGCAAATGTCTGCAAACCCCCAGTGCATCCCTGAGCGCTCACCAGCGGCTCATGCTGTTCCCATCGCCTGCGTGGCCACACTATAAATCAACTGAGACAGGCAATTAGGGATCTATATTAAGGCCCTTATAAATATATATTGTACATCACCCTGGAACATTCAGGCTGTCTGGCTGCTTGATGGGCTGAGCTGTGTTGAGACCTACAGTATCCAAAGTGTCCCCACATTGCTCCGGGTGAGCCCGGCAGACTCTGACACGAACTCAGATTTTCCTATCTCAGCCACAAAGTTCTGAACTTCACCCTGGCATAAAACATAACTTCTATTAATTTACTATAATTGGTTTCAAACTAGTCTTAATTAAAACCGGTGTGGACTTGCTTAACTCCATTGAAACCAAATTGAAATAAGATTGGAGCAGAATTGATTCCTTTCCGAAGCGAGCTAAAGCTGGGTAAGCTGGTTAAAGAGTATCCACAAGGGTATTTGCGGTGGTTTAGCTAAAATGATTTACCGCAATCTCTAATTGAAGCAATTTCAGCTCGGATATAGGGAGGGTAAGCTAAGAGTTGGCGAGGCCAAGCATCCTTCCCACCCCAGTGCTTTCCCCAAGGCATCATGTTTCCAGCTCAGCCCAGAGAACGATCTCCCTCGGCTCCTCTGGGAGCAACAGGGATAAACCCGGCGGCAGCCGGAGCTGGTCCGTGAGCCTTCACCCCGAGCGCCAGCGGCGTGGGAGTCGGCACTGCCAGATGGTGTTCGGCGAAACCCCGGGCAGCGACGTGGGAATCTGCGCAGCGTCTCCCCCCGGCAGCCTTCCCCAGGATGTTTTGAATTTTAGCTTTTGCAAACACAGAGTGGTGAAGCCTCGCGGAGCAAGATAAAAATAGAGCCGTAAAAAAGGCAAATCCTCCCCTCCTCCTCCCAGAAAGCCGGCGCAGGGCGTAGCTGGAAACAGATGTGAACATGTCGGCAGCTCAGCTGGTCTCTGGAAAACCTCCACTCTCCCCTTTCCAGAGAACAGGATGCTGCTGACAAAATAAACCCATGAAAATTCTGGATTGCATGGCCAGAGGCTGTGCTCAGCCTGGTTTTGCCTGGACACACATGGATGTTTCTCCTGTTCCTACCTGGCTAAAGAGCCATGGGTTTGTAATTCCTGAGACTTCAACAGCTCAACAGAAAGGGGGTCCCAGATGGGTTGGGGTACATATTTTGATGCCAAATGAGGCTTTTGCTGCTCCTGGTTGTCCCCACCTTATGCAGGCTCTGTGCTCATGGCTGCCTTGGAGAAAGGCAGCAGGCAATGATAATCTTGATGGTTTTCCTAGGAAGGTTAGCAGTCCACTACTGCCTCATTTTTCTTTGCTAAGGCAAATCAATAAGCAAAAATGCAGCAGGGGTATAGCTCTGCCATTGTTCAGGAGCACAAAGTAGCCAGCAGAGATGCAAACCAGGAACGGTTAGGCTTCATGGTGAGCTTAGAGTGGGTTGAGGCTCCTGCATGGAAAGGTGAAGTATACAGAAAGCAACTTGAAGGAAGAGCAGCAATGGGCTTTGCTGGGCCGTTTTCACACCAATATTCATTCTGCTAGTTTGTTTTTCACCTCATTCCTCACCTCATCCTAAAAATTCCTCACAACATCTTCAGGAAACTGAGGCAGCCCAGCAAAGTAACTCCAAAGGAGGGCTTGGTTACGAGTGATTTATTTATACCTTCAACTTCTCCTTTGTCCACCACTACAAATCAGTAATCCCAGCTGTTATTTGGGAATCCCCAGGCTTTCTGGCTGGCTGTATGCTGTGGCCATCTCAGGAGGAATAGATACCTGGAGGCATGCCAGGCGAGTTAACGCTACATCTGGATGGTCTCTCCTGGGGCTTTCCACAGCATCCCAGCTCTGCTATTACACTGCATCCAGGAAAACAGATCACCCTTTCCTTAAAATTCCTCTCCTCTCCAAGAGCCAGAAGAACATTTTTGACAGTCAACCCTCCTGAACAGCTTCATGCCAGTAGGAAAAAAAATGCCACAGACACCAACCATCAGGAACCAGACTGCTGAGCTTGGAGCACTTAGGACAGTCCTCTTTTCTCTTGCCTGTTTAGCTCTTCTGCTCCCTGCTGTCACACTCCTGATTCTGCAAAAATTGTTTGAAACTGGCTCGTTCAAGAGCAAGTGGTTGGTGGTGTGATGTCAGTTGCCTCATTGCCTTTTGTAGGGAGGATGAGTAAGGACAGGTTTCACTTTTATCCTTCTCTAACACTGGAAATAGCAGTTTAGCAAATCTGAGCCATCTGACAAGAGGCCACCTTCTCTTTTCTACCTTTCATGGACCTCCTGCACATTAAAGACTCTCACCTGATGTTTGCAGAGGCTGCCCTAACATTTTACAGACTGTCTGGAGGTGGGACCTTGTCATACGTTGCCACCTCTGCCGATTTATGATTACACAACTGAAGCAACAGTCAAAGAAAAGGGAGTGGCCTGGCTAACTGAGAATAAAATCCCCCCCAAGATATGTCAAAAGCAAATCCCTAACAAAGAATATCTCCGCTCTGGGATGTTGCATGCTCTCCATGCAACAGCATGCAACAACAGGGGGGAGATGGCAAGACTAAACTCAACAGACTACATTTCTCAGGGACTTCTAGCAGTCTCCTCCAGAGTAATCCACTGACTCCTGTGATATCCATGGTCTGCCAGTGGAAACCAATGACCTCAGGCAGATTAGTGAATCCACATATGGAGTCAGACTCCCAGTAAACATCCTATAGCGTGAGGTGCTCAGAGGGTACAGCACTGTCCCCACCACCTCCGGCAGGAAGCCAGGCAGGAGAGACTGGACCAAGCTGGAGAGGAAACAAAGGGCTGTAACTGCTTCACCTTACAAAGCTGTGCAGAAAAGAAGGAAGATATGTGTGCAAGAGTTACCCAGTGCAAGGCAGCAGCTGGTCTGGCATCCTTTTGGAATGAGCTTTTGTCTTTCATGCAGAGCAGAGCTGTAGACCAGGCTGGAGGACTTCCACCTATGGTATCATGGAATGGTTTGGGTTGGAAGGGACATTTAAAGGCCTCTTAGTCCAACCCCCTTGCCATAGGTAGGGACACCTCCCACTAGACCAGGCTGCTCAGAGCCCCATCCAACCTGGCCTTGAACACTTCCAGGGATGGCACTTCACATCTCTGGGCAACCTCTTCCAGTGCCTTGACATCCTCACAATGAAGAATTTCTTCCTAATACTTCATCTAAAATTACTCTCTTTCAGCTTGAAGCCATTCCCCCTTGTCCCGTCACTCTATGCCTTGTCCAAAGTCCCTGTCCAGTTTTTCTGGAGCTCTTTCAGGCACTGGAAGAGGTTTTAAGGTCTCCCTGGAACATTCTCCAGGCTGAACTCCTTCGTAGAGGTGCTCCAGCCTCTGATAATCTCTGTGACCTCCTCTGGGCTTGCTATGACAGGTCCATGTCCCTCCTGTGCTGAGGACTCCATCTGGATGCAATCTTCCACTGGGATCTCACCAAAGTGGAGTAAAGGCATAGAACTGCTTCCCTTGACCCACTGACCTTGGTGACAACCACTCTGAGGTCATCTGCTACTTGTCTCAACTTCTACAGGGTTGGAAAAGATACTCCCAAAGCAAAGCAGGCAGCTGGATTCCCATTGTACCAACCAGACTGGCATTTGCACAATCACTCCAAAGCCCTGCAGCCCCTGTCCCTGGAAAAGTGGGCAGAAGGTACCAAGGAGACACTCCTGGAGGCCAACACCAGCCACCCTCTCCCAGGGCAGTCAGAGCAGGTCGGGAGGAGATGTTGGGTCTCCCCCGCAGTGCTGAGCTGGGCTGGCCCCAGTTCATTGTGCTTGGAGAAGGCGTCGAGGGCAGCTGACCTTATGTAACCAGAGAACAAAGTGGCTAAATAAAAACTGGAGCTGGGAACGGGCTGCGGAAGTGGGACACGGCTTTCCTGACTAATCAACCAGCATCTGAAGGAAACCGAACTCAATGGCAGGGAAACAACTGCATAAACACATCCCGAGGGAAGAAAGGGAGAGAGAGGAAACGTGGGGAAGACCATGGGGGTACTGGCCCCTTCCACCTCCAGTCCTGCCCTGAGTGCTTGGCTAGCAAAGCTTTGAGCACCAAGACAGAGAGCACAGCAGGAAATCTGCCATGAGCTCAAGGATTTCAAAGGGTGACCTTGCTTGTTTACCTGCAAAGCCACCAATTGCACATTTGGAAGGGCCTCTGGGATAGGAGAGGATTTGGGCCAGGATAGCTCAGCAGCTCTCCTCCCACTGCCAGCTTCAATGGCAACTCAGTCTGAAGTGGATGAAGGGAATGGACAGATTTAACCCTGGGGAGAAGCGCTGGGACCCTGCAGCCTAATGGGGCAACAGCATTCATCCTACTGCCAATACAGCACTGTCTGAACCACAGCACCCTAGGGAACCATCCCATATATCCCACTACAAAACCAGTGACTCCAGAAAGGGATACACCCTCTCTCTGGTACAAGCACCTCATGATTTTTGCCTGGGAAGGGCAGAGTTTTGGCTCACTTGCTCTCACCACCCGGGACCACGCTCAGACATGGGGATTTCCACTGCCCACTGTCCTGCTCCAAAATGTCCTCTCTTCAAGCAATCCTATGGCAAAAGGAGTATTTTTCAGGAGCCTCTGATTCTACAGGCATAATCCAGAAAGGTCCTGGTCCAACTGTGATGATCAATTTCCCTGGGGGAACTCCCCAGCAGCCCATCCAGCCTCAGCCTTGGGTGGTCAAAGCCAGACGGGACTGGGGCCATGATAAACGTCCAGGGCCAATGAACCAGCTCCTTTTTCCCCTCCCCAAAAACATCTGCCTTTGGTTAAAAGCCAATGACCCTGCAAAGCTCAGCCCCAAATAAATTCTTAAGGAACTATTTTCTGGTACGTTATAGGGAAGAGGACAATAGGTGAGGAAGCCAGAGCCCATTAGGACCTGTGTGGGGGCAAGCTGTCCCACCCTGGGGCAACGGGAGCTCTGGCTCCAGCACATCTGCTCCTGGAGGGGAGAGCCAGACTTTTTTAAAGGTTACACTTGAGTAAGTGAAGCCGAGTTGCTCTTCCAGATAGCTAACAGGGGCCACGGCAGTCGTTAGGATCCACGCCATCCAGCCTGCTATTTTTAGATCATCCAGAAGGAAGGAAACCTCAGACAACCATCAGTGTGAGCTGAACTGCAGCTCCTCAGCTGCTTGGCCAGCGCTGCAGGAGCCACTCCACCCAGGCAGTCTCACTTCTGACTGTGGGAGGATGGATGAGACTTACAGAGAGCTTGGGGAGGTCACCAGCTCTGCAACCCTCACCTCTTCATTCAGCAGAGATAAAGCTGCCAGCAGGAAACAGGTAGATCCATTAAAAAAAATCCCACCCTGAACAGCCAAAGACCTGAGCCGGTTGCTGGTGCGGACATTTATAAGACCAGGGAGGGGCAAGTGATCCAGGATCTTCGGAGAAAACAAAGCCTGGGGATGGGAAAGCAAAGCCTCTCACTCTGGTGGTGATTTTGCAAGGCCCTGTGGCTGCATCCTGCACAGGGAGAGGCAGCCTTGGCTCAGTGCTCAGGTTGCAATCCAAAGCTCACATGAAACGTGCTTTTGGCTGGGACGACCTGGCCTGGGGAGTACAACAGGGAGGCCCTTAAATAGCAGCAGAAGAGGAGAAGGAGAAGCCAAGCAACTGTAAAGCATGAACCACAGACAAGGGAAGGTGAAAAAAATTTCCCCATGTGCCGGGATAATTAGTGAAAGGTGGTTTTTTTTTTTTAATTTCTCAAGTCCCCAGCAAACAGGATTGTCCCTCTTCATCTCTCTCCTGAGGTTTTGCCAAACACTCAGAGCAACATAACAGTTCATAGCCAATGTGGGCAGCCTGGCACAGGGAACCCTCTGCAGATCTATGGATGTTTTGGAGATCTGGGATTGTAGCCAGCATCTCATCCTGCACTGATTCTAGGGCTCTGAGGGCTTTTACAAGGAGAAAAGAGGCTGGAGCCCAAGGTCCCATAAAAAATAGGACAACAATGACATCTCTCCACACTGGTCTCTGGAGCATCCTGCTGCTAAAGTGAGCCCTAAATCCCCAAAACATGAACTAGGGGAAAGAGCAGTAAAAATAAAAGCAACGCTCTGGTCTGTGCCATGGCAGACTCGATCCCCAAACTATACTGGGTGGGGATGAAGACATTGATTTACTACTGTAAAATAAGCTTCTCCTTTTGCCTGAGCAAACCTGACTGTTGCCATGGAAGAGAGCCCAGGAGCGGGGAGGCACGGAGCTGTGGCACAGGGGCACTCACTGGAGGAGCTCAGCTGGCCAGCCCTGGCTGGGACATGAAGTTCCACTGGGCCAGGTCGCACATCGGAGCCATCAGAGGGACCGTGACCCTCCTCTGTCTGTCCTGCTGGGGAAGAAGCGATCTCAGCCAGCAATTCCAGGTCCTTCAGGATAACCTGTGGAGAGAGGGATGGTGCAGGATGAGCTTTCCTTTCCACATACAGAGAGGGTGAGGTGGGAAGCAAATACCAAATCCCAGCACACTGAGAAAGGTACAGTAAAAGAGGGCTACCTACAAAACTCCAAGTGGAAATTTCAAATGCTTGCAGAGGGGATGGGGTAGAAAAGACAAAAGACAGAAAAAAAAAGCAGTTTCTGCTCTGAGAGTCCCAAGGAAGCACATGAAATTAAACAAATTTACACAACCAGGAATAGGGCTTGCTTTCCTCTTGTCCCACTTTGTGGAAGTCTGGGATTTGCGTTCCCTTCATAACCTCAGATTTGGGACAATCCCAGCAAGAGCACAGGAATGTTCTGGGGGCACATACCAGCCAGATCCCCTCTGGAAGGCAGCATCCCAGGGAAGGCTCAGCTCAGGATGTCAAGGCAGAGCTGCCATTCAGATTTCATAGCTCTTTCTTTCCAGAAGTCACCAAATCAGTCTATATATAGCACTTCTGGAGAAGTTATTACTGGGTGGGTTTTTTTCCATCCTCAACCCTTCTCAAGTCTCAGGCTATTTTGGGTCCCCCTTCATTCAAACGTCCTTGGGTCGAGATGTTTCATCAGCCGTCCCTGATGCTCCAAGTGCAGCAGGGCTGTGCAGAGCAAAAAGGCTGCCAAAAAGGGTCGACTGCCACGTCTTTACTCCTCAACATCTGGCAGAGCACATCCCAATCACCCTTTGCCCACCAGCACAGTATCCCAGGCTTTCCCCCTGTGTTCTCACAGAAAACCCCTCCCCCTGGAAAAACAAAAAGCCAATTATATATATATATATATTTTTTTTTATGCTGGAAGACACAACCCCTGAAAATCAGAAAGAGGAGCTCCTGGGTTTTTCTTTTGCACAGATACTTTAAGCTGAGTGCATTTTTGGGGCTTTTTTTTGTAATTAAGGCTGATTTTGAAGCCCCCAGCAGCCTCAGAGCAGGCAGTGTGGTGTCTAGGCTGTGTATGGTGTAGAGGCAGTGGTAAGGAAGCAGCCACCCACAGGCACCACAAGGCTCCAGCACGCTTGGGAAGACCCTGTGCCTATAAACATGATTAAGTCTCAACTCACAGCTCCCAAAGGCAGGGAAAAAAAAAAAGACAACAACTTGTTCTGCTGTCCCTGAAGAATACGGCACCTCTGTGATGCTGTCAAGGCTGGGAGCTCACTGCCAGCATGGGAGGACCTGGCCATCACCAACCTTCATCCCGTTCCAGGGAGAGGAGTCTGTGGTCCCTGCCACAGGGAAAAACTTGGTCCTCCCTCCCTGCCTGGATTTCAAGCACCTGTGGCTCAGACAAAGTGATGCTGGCTGTGTTTTGTTTCAAGTGGACGATGTCCCTGAAACAAAACCTGGTCTGGATGCCTGGTCTCCTGAAGCCCTAAGTAGGTTCTCTAGTGGCTAATCATGTGACTCAGCTGAACTTGCAGCCTTTGAACAGGCAGCAACTTGGGTCTCAGGCTTTCACAGTGGGGAAATAACACCCATAATAAAGGTTTCCAAGACACGTTGGCTGAAACTGGCAAAAGGACTCAGGGCTTGGCTATGAGGGCTGGCAGTCAGGCAAGAGCCAGGACTCTCATTCATGTGGTGCATTTTGCCAAACCCAACACAGCCAGGAGCTGAGGCCATGTGTGTTGATGTACAGCATGACCTAGCCACCCATGACTGCCTTCCTGCTGCACTCACTGCTGCCCTGGTGCCCCCACCCAGCCACATCATCCAGCTTAGTTTTCACCAGCAGCTCCCACAGCTTGAGGAAACATGACCAAGTCCCCAGGCTAGGCAAAATCAACTCTGCTGCATCCCAAAGCTTTTAGAGTCATGACCTGAGGTCAGATCCTTAATCCAGCCTCTCAGAGCTGTGTCATGAGCCTCATCTCTGAGATCCTGCTTGGGCTCAGGATGCTCTGGCCAGGGTAGCCAGGGCAGCAGTGACCAGCACCACTGGAGGGTACGCAGGGACCTCCGAGGCTTTGGAGAGGTTAAGGAGCATCCTCCCTGTGGGTTGTGACCTGATGTAGGTTACAGGCAGAAGGTGGAAAAAGCAGCACAGGCTGAATTTTGCAACTGAAAAACGTGGAGGAAGTAACAAGCAGGAGGGATCGGTACATGAGCATTGGGAGGAAGAGCAGGCAGCCCCAAAGACCTGGGGTTTTCCAGCCGTGGGAAAGAGGCAGGAAGCTCCAGCTCCCGCTGCTTCTTCCCCGCATGCTCCGGAGAGGGTTCCCAGCTGGGGACAGAGGAAAGGCAGAAGTGCTTGGTATGCACTGCACATCCCTGTGCTAAGCAAAGCTGGAGCTGGCGGCTGGCTTTGTGCGAGCCAGGAGGCTGTAAGAAAGCAATATCCTGCCATTGCCATGGCAACGACCGGCTGCGCCAGGAGCGAGCTGGTCCCATCCGTCAGGAACCCAGCGGCCCTCGGACCTGACAGCACTGGAGTACGAGGGCCAGAGCCCTTCCCAGCTGCCAGGGGAAGGTGTGATCCTGACAGCCAGCCTGGAGGATCAACCCCCAAGGGCATTTTTCTGATCTCAAGGGGATTTCTGGGAAGGTTTCCCAGTGGTGATGAGATATAGGACAGTGTGCCCTGCTCTGGGCAAATTTGTGCCTCGTTAGTGTAATTAGGAAGGAGCAGGAAAAGCAGCATCATGATGGATGGGGAAACCTGTCCAATATCTCAAGCCATTCCCAGCACAGGGATGAAGAGCAGCATGGAAGAGGACGAGCTCTGGGTGGCCAGGGAATGAGAAGCAGGTTTTCAGACAGTTATAAATAAGCAGCTATTTCTCCTCTCTGAGAATAGGCAAGATTTCTCCCTGCATTGCCTCCAGAGCATGGATTTTGAGGGCACACACAACTGTCAGCTTCTCCAGATCTAGGTCAGGTTAATTTGCTGCTTGTTCTGGTTGAATGGAGCTGAGACCAGCTCTGCTGTCGGTGGCACGGGGGGAAAGCAGCCCCTGGATGGTGTGTGCTGGATGGGATGCACCTCCCTGTGCGTGCAAAGCAGTGCCTTGCTGCTCCTGGAAGAGGGGGGGCATTTGCCTCTCCTCAGAACACTGAGCTGGCCCCAGCCCAAGGCAGAGGAAGGGGAGGTGACCCCAAATGTGCTGCAGACCCTTGGGAGTGAGACTTAGCATCCCACAGCACATGATGACTTCTAGGACACCAGAGCAGGCTGCAGCAGCAGCTTCTGGGACACATGCAGTGGCAAGGGTATGGACTGGCTCCTCAAGGTGTTGTCCTTGCTGGTATTTAGAGATAAGCTGGGAAAAAAAGGAATAAATTAAAACGCCTGTGTGCAGCAGGGAGATGCTCCCGGGTGGCCTTGGATGTCCTCGTGGACATCTAATATTCCCTGGCCAATGAAATGGGGCAGTCAACATCAGGTTATTCTTTCCAAGGAGAAGATAGGAATTCAGCTGAAGCAAGATACTACCAAGACAGAAAACAAGAACATTAAGGGCTGCAAAGCACTTCTAAGGGGCCCAAGAATCCGGGAGGCGGTGGAAAACCCCATGGCATTTCCAGGATGGGCAATGCAGGTGGTGGAGAGACCCAGTGGGAACAAGGAAAAGCCAAGGATGCTGCTGAGTGCTTCCTCCTTCTCCACAATATAAACCCAGCCCCATTTGTTTCACATTTTTCCTCCTTCCAATGCTTTTAGCTGTAGCCAGGGAAGGAGGTGAGCATGGGCAGGCAGTCCTGGAGCCAGGAGTGCCCAGGAGCAAGGCTGGCCGAGCCCCAGACACACACAATGTGAAAAGCAAACTTGCATCCCCCCTGCCTCCACCAGCTTTAAGGACAGAAAAAGAAAAGAATACCCACCATTAATCTTCCCACACCAATTTAACCAAACCTCTTTTCAGGTCCCCAGCACAGCAACTTTTATCTTCTGATCTTGCCAAGATCTACTTTTTTTGCCTTCCCAGGAGAGGATGGGGAGCAGAGGGAAGGCAGAACGCCTGGGGGCTTCTCTCCTCCCCAGGGCAAATCCTGCCAGGTCACGCTGACACATGCTCACAGCACCAGCAAATACAGCTGGCAGTGGGGGAAGGCACTTGGTAATAGAGCTATAGCCATCCTAAAACAAGCTGGAACCTGAAAACTCCCTGCCCACCCTTCTGCTTTTGTAAATCCCTCACTGTTCCTGCTGCTGGGGGTGTGAGGGCCAGGTCTGCAGCACCCAACACTGTCACAGCTCAGAGCACTCCTTTAAATGTGTTTAATTATCACACGGGGAGCTTAACATGTCACCTGATGCCAGTCAGGGCAGGATGCCAAGGAGGTATTTCATAGAACCATAGAATCCCAGAATATGCTGAGTTAGAAGAGACCCACAAGGATCATTGAATCATGGAATCCTTAAGGTTGGAAAAAAAAATCTACGATCACTGAGCCCAACCTCCATGCTCACAACCAAGCCATGTCCAAGTGCCACAAGTGCTATTTCTTCATGCATTGAAGGGCAGCAAAGGAGGCAACACAGGTCCAGCTGGTGGGATGGGGCTGGAACAGCCCTGGAGTATCCCTTCAGGCCATCCTGTGGGAGGCTGGATGCCTGCAAACCCTTGAAATTCAACACCCACAGTCCCAGAGCTCATGACAGGCAAAGGGTTTGGTTTTATTTGCTGTCTCCCACCCACCACCTCCCTCAGCATGCAGGGAACCAAGCACCCAAAGCCCAACTCACCAAATCTTGCATCCTACATCTCCATCCTACCCTAGACCCTTTCCAAGTCAGCTCGGACAGAGATTGCCTGTCCTCCATAGCAGACAGGTTTTCTGTGGTTTTAGTCTGCTCCATAACTTCACCCAGGAATGCTCCAAGCACCACCTCAAGCCCAGATTGCCAGTTTACCCCAGCTGTTCACTGTATGTATAAACTGCATATGCATATGTATACATAAATTAGGAAGCTGTGGTCTGAAACTGGGGCTAAGCCAAGAAGCTCCCTATGGATCATACTCCCCACAAAGAAACTTCCTATTTCTGCAGGATGCAGCACACAGATTATTGTTCAACCAGGTGGTCTTGAGTCCTCTGAGAGAGTATCACCCCACTTCTGCTTACAGGCTGCTTCCACTTATGGCAAACCAGGCTAACTGCATTTTCCACTATCCGACTGCAACTATACACTTTTCTTTATACCCCATTTCAGTCCCAAGCTCACCCTCAGGGTAACTTCCCTCTTGAAAACCAGTTGCCTCCTTGCTTCAGTACCTCATAGCCTTGAGTCTCCCTCTGGAGAAGCTTTACCACAAAAAAAAGTTTAAATAAAGTCAGGCATACATATATTACAGTTCTTCTCTTTGCAGCCTTTAGCTTACACCCTCTGCTTTGCATCAGGTCACAATATTTCGGCTATGGCAGATGCAAGGCCAGGAGCTGGAGGACAATGGCTCTAAACACATCAGAGCAAAGCTCCAAACCAAGCCACACTAAGACAGCTATTTGCTTTAGCACAAGCCCTTGTTCAGCTTCATTGTACTGGGATTGGGTGCAATAGGAGAAGTTTGCCAGGATTTAGTGTGACTGCAGAGCTGAGAGCATGGCTTTGAAACCCTACAGTGCTGCAGCAAGACACAGCAGGACATGCAAAGGAAAGAGATGACTATCAGTATACCACCATCCCAGGGTTTTCTTCTCTTCTAGTTTAATACTGGAAAGCCAAGAGAGGGCAGAACATTTCAGCTTCTTGTGGAAAGTTGGCTTGAGGGTCATGTAGAGGTTCAAGCACATCACAGAATTGCGTAATGGTTTGGGTTGGAAGGGACCTTTAAAGATCATCTGGTTCCAACTCCGCTGCCATGGGCAGGGACACCTTCTGCTAGATAAGGTTGCTTAGAGCCCCATCCAACCTGAACATTTTCATGGATGGGGCAGCCACAGCTTCTCTGGGCAACCTGTGCTAGTGTCTCACCATCCTCACACGGAAGAATTTCTTCTTAGTAACTCATCTAAACCTGCCCTCCAAAGTCAGTGGCAGCCAAGGCTCAGTTCACTCTCTCTAGAGAAGGTCACCAACTCTTGAGGAGACTTCTGAAGGAAGTACTTCTGTACTCAAAGTCTTGCCCAGCCACTGCATAATGAGCAGCTTTTCACTCTGCTCACCGTTAGCAGAGTTGAGGAAGCCAGAGTCTATCCTGCTTCACATCAGACACCAGCTCCACCTCATGCGTCACTCCTGCATGACTCAGACAAAAGTCCCAGCACAACTTTCAACTCCCAACAAGATTGAGGGGAGCAGATAAGCAAATAGGAACATGTTCAGCCATAAAGAAACCACTCCATTTTGGAGCCAGAAAAAGGAAAACAAAGCAAAGAAAGAAACCAAGTAGCATCACTGCTTCGCGGTTTTCTCAGTATGCCTCAGCTCCTGTTGTGTTCGCTTCATCTCAGTGCCTGGATCCACTCCGAATCCAGGAAACTGAGAGACTACATCCAAAGTTGCCTTTGCACCATGAACTTGCAGAAGGAGGCAATTTGAAGAACATGTCTTTGCAGTAGTGCCTTTAGCCTGCAAGTGGAAAGGTCCCACTCACTGCTCTCAAACAGCATTTCCTAACTTTTCATCTTTCCTAACATCAGTTTTTCAACCAAGGCAGCAAGACTCCTATGGACAAACCAAGCAGACAGTGTAGAAAAACCCACTCCCAGCAGGATCCAGTTACGCCTTGTAAGGAAGTTTTCAAGCACATCAAATTTTAAGCAGGGCTTTTATAGATTGCCTTCAAAATCAGGTCTCAAAGGCAGGATGGAACATCTCCCTGTCAGGGAAGCACAGGAAGCAGCATGAGGTGACGCAGTGCAGCAGCACAGCATCTGACTGCCAGGAATCCTGGATCCTGACTTGTCTACATATCAAAGGGAACTGCCTGCTTCAGCTTTGCTCCAACTTCTCTGTGCTGCCTTTGTGAATCTTAACTAGGTCTCTTGACCATTTCTTCACTGGCACAGGAGAATTGGGTAGGAAGGGGAACAGGAGAGATGGCAGAGATGACTCAGGACACTGCAGATGGATCATGAGATACTGGTCCCTGTTCAGCACAGTGGAGGTGGTGCAACACCCTGTGCTACTTGAATGACAAAAACAGGGCTGAGAAGGAGCATGGATCTGGCTCCATCCAGTGTGAGTCTTTCTTTGCTTTGGGCTTCATTATTTACGGCAAGTGCAGAGAGAGACTGAGAGCAGCTCAGCAAAACAAGACCTTAAAAATAAGGTGCCTGAGTACAGTCGTTCAGTCCGATGCACAGACTAGCACTGACCCTCCGAAGGCAGACTGTCCTTTGGTGATGAGCTGGTGACAAACAACTGCTCCAGGGCACATCAGCAGAATGACAGGTAGCCTCCAAAGTGTGTACCAGGGGAACTCTAAGCACTAAAGAAGGATGTTCAACCTTGTTGGGAATTAAGATGATAATGACACTGCTGCCCAGCAGGTTCCCCTGGGGAGGGCAGCATCACAGGACAAAGACAGCACAAAAACCCTCTAAAGATGTGTACACACCTCGTGCTACACCACACAATGTGCACAGCCCTGTCTGGAAAGAGGAGGGAGATGCTTCTTCATCAGAGCTAATGTTTAGCTCACATAGGCCCCTATGCTGACCAGGTGATCCCCAGGCTGTTATCCAGGAGCTTCTGGGAGCGGGGGAGGTGTCACAGCCTGCAGATGACTTGGGACAGTATGACTGTGCACACAAATATTGCACTGGCTAAGCAAGCACCCCACATCCCCTTTCCTAACAGGCACTAACATAGCAGGTTAGTTAGCTCAGAGTGTCCTCATCATTCCCAAAAATGTCCAGCTCAAAACCTCCCTACTATTTCAGTCATTTCTATTTCCTCTGCAGAAAGCAGCAGATCTGGTTGACAGCCAGCTGAGTGGTGGTGTTTAATGGATTGACTCGTCTATGGATTCCCTTGCAAAAAAAAAAAAAAAAAGCCACCTCCAAACATTTAAATAAATAGAAGCCAGGATTAAATAAATCAGCTTAAAATTACTTTTGAGCCATTCCCAGTTATGTCACATGGAGGAAATGCACCACCAGGGTCCTTTCTTCACTGTTTTTTTCAAATATTAATAAGTAGTGTAATTGCAACATGACTCACTGAGATCTCCTGCCAAGCTGGAGAGACTATCTGCAAGATGCAGGCTTTCTAGAGCGTTGCAAAGGCAGATGTGTGCTTGGGGACTCTTTTGGAAAGGTCTGCATTGTAAGCAGCAGGGGATGGAAAATGGCCAGGCAGTTGCTTGCCTTTGCAAGTCATTCCCTCGCTTGCTCATTCCCTTCCCTCCTCTCTTAATGACCCCCTTGCACATGGGATTTATTGCAGGATTGGGGTTTGGTGCTCTGAGCATGTAAGACACAGCACAGTGTGTGATTTTTATTCCATGAGGAAGGTCTGAGATGAAAAACCAGCCAGGATGATTCTGTAGCTCTGGGCAAGAGGATCCAGCTGATAGCAGAAGCTCTACCAGTGCCTGGGCCAGCCGTGGGCCATGCTGCTGGCCTCCCATCCAAGCACTAAAATGCTCCAGGGAACAACTTAAGAGGGGGGTAAGACAAGAAAGACACCAAAATTGAGATGACTGGAACCAGAGAAGAGGAGTGAAAAAGCAAGACAAGAAAACAGGAAAATGGTGCAGCACCTTGGGAGATGGGAGATGAAGAGCTCAACAGCAGAGCAAGGCAAGCTGGCTGAGTTTGCTGCCCAATTATCTTTGCTCACTTCCAAGCTGAGTGGTTCCCAGCCAACATGATCTGGGCATCTACTGCAGCCTCGACAGGCAATGCTGCTGTTGCCCTCCAAGCAGTGGGTGCTGCTTAAACATCTCTCGAATATGGATTTGGCAGTGCCAGCTTGGACACAATCACCCTTGCATCCTTACAGAGGTTACAAGTCATCTGACTTCCCACTCAACAAGGATCTTACCATGACCTCAGCCCCACGGGTGAAGCCCCATCTGCCTTCCTGGGCAGGCAAAAAGGATTGTTAGGAGCTGTCTTTGAAGGATCAACTCTCAGAGATGGAGAACAATGTTTATACATCAGAGAACCCCCAAGACAGCAGGATTTTCACCTGGGCAAGTACCTGCAGGCTCTGCATTGGGTCTTCTTCAGTTTGGCCAACAGGGTAAAACCCCTCAGTGCCAACACTGGCCAAGCCTCACAAAATACCTCAGTTCCACCAAAACACCCAAAGCCCAGCTAGATGTGGAGACAGTAAGCTTCCAGGATTTTTGCAGCACCTACCTCATCCGACTCATCTGAGAGGGTCCGCAGCAAGATGGGGAAGAGGCTGTCGGTGTGCCGGAACATCTGGAAGCAGAAGGATGGGTGGCATCAGTCCTACAGGCCTGGTCATGCCCCGCCACAGGACAGGACTTGCCCTGAGGGAAGCTGCCAAGAGCTTCACCAGTATTCTCCATCTGAGCTGGAGAGCTTGTCTTCCTCAAGCTATGGGGTACCTGGCAGCCAAAGCCTTCTCAGAAAAGGCAGGTGGACACACATTTGCAAAACTACCAAGACAATTACAATTTGCACAGCTATCAAGGCAGTGGGAACAGGCTGGGAACTGACAAGCTCAGATGAATGCTGAGTCCCCAACTTACCTTACGAGGAGTCTTGATGTACAAGTGGTAAAGCCATTTCAGGACTGCAATTCTGGTCATCATCCCAATGGATGTATCACTGAGGTGGTAGTCCAGCACCTGAACTATTCCATCCAGGTTCAGGGTCACCTGTATCCTCTCACAGCTACATAGAAAGAAGAGAGGCTGGTTCAGTGCTGTAACATCCAACTCATTCCTCCCATGGTGGGGAAGTATACAACACTCCAGAGGCTGCATCAAACACCTCAGCTCAAACCCTCACTAGATGCAACTCACTAGATCAGGTTGCTAGTCCAGACAAGCCTTGAACATTTCCAGAAATGGGCCATCCACAACTTCTCTGTGAAGTGCCAGTGCCTCACCATCCTGTGAGTGAAGAGTTTCTTCCTAACATCTAATCTAAATCTCTCGTAGTTCAAAACTGTGCCCCCTTGTCCTATCACTTTCTACCTATGTAGTCACTCTCCTTTCTTATAATGTTTTGGAAGCAACAGAAATCTTCAGTGCTTTAAGGGTTACCACTTTTCCCAAAACATGGCTACCTACGCATGGGAAGGCACCACTCTAAATGAAAACAGTAACATGGCTGCGTGAGCAACTGGTCCATAGTACAGTTGCCAGATTTGGGGTTCAAAGATTAGAGAGCCTTAAAATGCATTCAGAATCCACCTCAAGGTTTAGCAGCTCAAACAGCTTCAGAGAACATTAACCCGTGTGTACCAATCTGATGAAGGCATCCAGGTCCCACTGATCCCAGTGGATTTGTGCTGAGAACTGCAGATGGTGCCCTGTCTGGCAGTGAGTTTGGGATGCAGCTCTCTGCTACAATCCTGCCTTGAGACCTTCATCTTGCTTCCAAAAAGCATCCCAAAAGATCAGAATAACCCTTCATCAAAAACAAGAGATGAAAGGAAGTAACTCCCTTAGTTCACCAGGACATTGTCTCTGTTAGAAATTGACAGCTGCTGCAGACTCTTAGTTTTTGGTCCCCCAGTTTTTCTCCCTCATAGCTGGGACCTGCATTGGGACAGGTGACCCCAACACAGAAGTTGTCATGATACCACATTTTTATGTCCTGATTGTGATCCTGAAATCTACCTGATGGTTTCCCACCTCTGTGACAGCAAGAATATGGGAAGTATCTGTCACAGGAGACTCATTTAAGGAGAGATAACGGTTAGAACCAAGATGGTTGGAGAAGACCACCAAGGGGAGTCTGCACTCAAGAGCCATGTCATGCCTCTCATACTCAAGCTACTGAATTATTCAAGGCTGGACCAGGCCCTTGCCAGTTTTTCCAGCCTGCACAGAGCTGCTGTGCATCTTGTTTGATAAGAAATCCTAAGGGGCAGATTTCTCACGGTGTAATTTGCAAGTAGAGCTGTGGCTTAATAGGATTTGATCTTCCCCAGGACACACGTTGTAAGGGTGAGAGGAGGAGGCTGCAGCCCCTCAGAGCCCTGCAGGGATCTGACTGCTTGATCTGCCTCACATAACAGATGCTGGGGGCTGAAAATTGCATTTCGCTTTGATGTTGAAAACAACAGCCGAGGGCAAAATGCTCAGACACAAGGAACTGAGGGGAAGGAAGGACCCAGAACATGAGGAGTTTGGGAGAGATGTCCAAGGGAGCAGCATCCCAGTTCATTTAAGCCAGCCTGAATGAACACTGTATTTGGTTTGCTACAGAACTATCTCCCACAGCAGCTGCATAGCCTGCCATGCTCCCAGTACAGGGCTTCAGATGGAAGAGGAAAATGAAACCTTGACCTGGTAACACCTCCACACCAAATATATGCATTGCCTGCACAGGATGGGGAAAAAGAAACCTCAGGGTAATGCATGTTTTCAGAAGCAAGAGGCCAAAAGGACAGCACAGAGAATTGGTGCCTGAAGCTGGGCAGTTCGGAGGTGGCTTTGAAGCTGTCACACCCACCAGCTCCATGCTGCTGTGAGGTAAGTGGGCAGGATGCAGGGTGCCATGGGTTGCCACTGCTGATGCTGGACTTCTAACAGCACAGTAGAAACTTGCTCCTACAAGCAATTTCCAATCTGGTTTGTGCCAAAATCACACATGAAAACCCCTTTTCCATCACTGCTCACGATGCAGTACCTGGGTAGAGCCTGGGTGGCTCAAGCCAAAACCCACCTGAGTGGACCCCAGGAGGTGGCTGGGAGCACCAGGCTGACCTGGAACCAGGCAGCCCCCAGCCACACTGTCTACCACTGCCCTGTGGTTTTGCTGGGCTCAGCTCCCACTAGGAGGGATTGCATCTGGGAAAAGCTCCTCACTGACTACCCTCAGTCCACAGCTGCTGAGATAAACCTTTCAGGGGGCTTGCTGGTGGGGAAGCAACTCCTTTACTCAGCACAAAACCCGGGCACCACCATGAAAGGAGAGAGGTCTGATGAACATGGGAAATATGGCTAAAAACCTCTCACCAATCCTCTGGGACAGAGTGGTGCCAGACTACCATGGGCTACCCCCTTTCCAGGGGTTATGGCAGCAGCTGAACACTGCTGCAGCTCCAGAGCCAGGCTCACAGCTCAGCCTGGCTCTCCCTAATCCCCAGGCAGGAGGGAGCAGGAGCAGCAGTAATGGCATTGCGTTAACGTGATCCTCTGCCACGCCGGCTCCCAGCTCTGCCGGCATCTGCGGCAGGGCAGATGTCAGATGCAATCACTTCCACCTAACCCACTACCCCAGATTCTCCTCCAGAGGAGAAGCGTGGCCCTGGCACCACCCCTGCTGTTCGCCTGTGACAGTGAGAACATGCTTTTAGGGCAAATTCAGCAATGATGGGGGCTGTGCCAGGCTCTCACCTCTGGATACTGGGAGTCTTTCCTCAAGCTCAGTGGCAAAGCAGAAGACCCATCCCCCAGCACATCCCATCACCTCAGAAAGCACCCTCCAGCATGGGAACTGAGCTTACTTTCCCACTACATTCAACCCACAGCAATGTTTTTCACTCCATGTCCTTTATCAACCCATTTTCTCACTTCTCCCCTTTCTTCAAGGGCTTCCGCCTTCTCTCTCCTCAGTAGTTGCCTTTTCTCTGCCAGTGCCTGAGCTGTCATCTTTCTCCTGGCCTCCTGCCTGGCCCAGCTGCTTTCCTGACCCCATTTTCAGACAAGGTTAAGGTCCAGGCCAGGCTCTAGCCTTTAGGCAAGCCTAGCAAAATGGCCTTGCCAAGGGAAATATCCAGGTTCTTTCATTGTGGTCCAAGTCACAAGGGCAGCTCCCATACAGGCTGGCAGCTGTGCTGCTCAATGGGCTCCAGCCAGTGGCCAGGAGGTAAATTGCTCCTCTCTGCTATTGGTCCCACAAGCTGTCACTTTCTTGTCCTTCATCGTTTTCACTGCAGTGCTCTCGGCTTCCTTCTGCTTACTGCAGTTTCCAAGATCTCCCACGGAAGATGAGACCAAGGTCTAGGCAGAGGCATCCAGTCCAACAAGCTGTAGATCACTGTGACAAGGGCTGGGGCAGTGTGCCTGAGGTTCCCCTCCAGCTCATCCACCCAAGCATGAAGTGGGAGCAGCAAAGGGAAGCCATCTCCTCACTCCAGGCTGGAGAGAAGGGTCAGGAAGAGCCACCCTGGACCTAAAAGCTGTGCAAGACAAGCTGCTGGAGAATAGGATTCCAAGGCAGGCTCAGTGCCTTACCTTAAAGCAAGCCATCATGCTGCCTTCAGCCAACCATCCCCTGTGTGCTGCAGAGCACCCAACACTATTCCTATTCTCCACCAAAGTATTCCCACCTCCATGAGCTCCACAGCTGCACCTTAAAGGTGCATCAGGCTCTGGGCATGGAGGTACAGCAACTTCCAGCATGAGACAAGCAGCAGCTATTTTAGCTTTGTAGGAAGCACTAACTACCACACTTAAAAGCCTGGCTTAAATGCAGGCTTGAGCAGTTCAGCCATGTGGCAGCTTTGTCCATGTGTTGCTAACCACCACCTAAGGTATGAAGACTTCCTTGCCACAGGAAGTACTACAAAGGCTCTTCTTGGAGATTTCATGTGCCTTATCTAGTTTGGTGAAGGACTGTGATCCCATCGATCCCATCAATCTTGTCCCATCACGCAGACAGCCTAACACTGACTGCTTCCAGCTGTGCCCAACCCTCTGCCCAGTAGCACCATCAGGAAGTTTTCACAAACCGTCCAGGTTTTGTTTTGAAACACCAATGCAGTTACAAGAGCCTAAAAAGCACTTTCCAGCTGTTTTGGTCCACTGACGCAGGACAGACATCTGGATCTTCTCCTGTGGCAGCTCAGACTGACGGAAGGAAGCCCGGGCTCTGCTCCAGCAGCCATGCTTCCACCTCCCCTTCCTGATCCAGGCTCACACCAGCTAACACAGCAGCACCATGCTTAGCTAGGCCATGAGAAGGATCCAGTGCCTTTGAAACATGGTTCTGGTCCACTTCCAGTGACAGTTTTTGCAGAAGCTACAAGTGAAGCCCCCCATCTGGATGGGGAACCTCAAAACCCCTCCAGCCCTGTGTATCCGGGCTCTCCCAGCAGCCAGATTCTGTCTTGGCACAGACAGTCTCCATTTCCTAGTGGATGCCACCAGGAAACTCACTCCAAGTAAAGCTGGCAAATACTTGGGAAGCATTTTGGAACACGTTTTAGGAGCAAGGGGGTTCTGCGTGTCAGTTTGTGGCCACAGGAATGTGCCCAGCATCCATGAATTGAGCATTCAGGCCTTGTCATCTTCTGGGATGGCATCTTCCCACAACATGGCCCTCTACAGGCACCAGGCCATGATCTCCTCTGCCCCCATTGACCAAGGTCCTCCCTTCCCTGCTGCTGCAGCACTGTCCCTCTGCAGCCAGCTGGGGAGGGCAGAGGAAGGGGGCGTGAGAGCTGCATGCTTGGCGCTCGGCCATGCGCCATCACTTGCNCAAAACCAGAAGTAGAGTGACTTCATCTTAAAAGGCAGCTGCAACTTCCTCTGTTTGCAGGCTTTCCAGCTTTTCCCAGCAACCCAACGGCTTCCTGCGGTCCTGCCTTGACACCCAGTGGGCATTCAGCATGCCGGCAGCTGCTGCTCTCCGGTGTGAATTACGGCTGCTAATGGCCTCGGGTGCCAGCTCCCGCCTTCCTCCGGCTGCAGGGCCAAGCCAGACAGCCTGAGCAATGCATGCAGCACCAGGCAGATGTCCAGGGCTCCTGTCAGCCCCGTACAGCCCTCCCTGCAATCCCTCTGTCAGTCCCCTACAACAGATGCATCAGTGAAAATGTTTCAGGTCCCAACACTGGACCAGCAGAAAGGTCACACAGGGCAGGTAAAGCCCACTCCAGGTAAAACCTGGAGTCTCCTGTTGAAAAGGGCAAAGAAGGGCTCAAGAAAAAGTCCCTCTGCAAAACCAGGTCTCTTAGAGATATGGAGGGTCTTGCCTTCTGTCCCAGATGGTTTTCCCTGGTGCTTGAACTGCTGACAGAACATTTCAGCTCAAGCAGCTGCTCTTCTTCCAGCTCTTAGTGACCCTGGGACAAGTCATCCCAGCTCTCCCTGCTTCTGTCCCTCTTCAATTTTCACTCCCTCTCTCCCTCACACGCAAGATCTTCACCACAGAGCCACAGCTACCATACGTCCTCCTGACTCAATGCCTCTTCTTTTTCTTTTCCCACCCAGCTCCCCATTTCAGCCCTATGCACATACACTTCTGCACTGGCTAAACTTCAAGGGTTGAGCAGGGTCAGGACACAGCAACCACAAAAAAGCCAGGGAAAACCATTTAACCACCATAAACCAACATTTAGGTGCAAATGAAATGACCTGTACTTCCATGAGAGAAAAAAATTAAGGGCACCATTAAGACCAAGGAGTAGCTGGGCTGTGCAGAAATGCAAAAAAGGAACAGAGAGTACAGACCATCAACTTGAAAAGCTGATGCTTGCAGTGCTCTGGGATGTATTGTGATGGGCATCACACTGGTAGGATGCAGCTAAAGCAAGACATCCTATTTTGGGGATCACAACAACAAATAAAAATAAGCATCAGCACAATGAAAGTGCTGGAAATCACTACCTCTGAGTAAAGGAACTGCAGGCAGCAGGAGGAAAGGAAAGCTATTAGAACAGATGGATTTGTCCCCCAGTTCAGACAGCTGGATGGGAAGAAAGGTATTTGCAGGAGAGATTATCCTGGGCACAGAACTGGTGCAGGGCTGACAAATGCCACAAAAGGCTAGCAGGAGGCCAAGACCTGTGCAGCCCTAGGTCCAGCCCCAGAGACCTGTGCTGTGGTAGGCTTCCAAGACAGCAGCATGGAACAGGGTCAGCCTCTTCAGGGAAGAAACACCTCAGTTCATCATAAAGTCAAGACATTTTGGTGCAAATACATCAGAGAGAAGCAGTCAGCTCCTAGAGCATCCCCAGTCATTCACCCTACTGGGACCCAAGAGACCCCAACTGCCTCCCAGCCCAGCCCAGCATCTGTCAGTCATTGTCTGTACCCTGAGAAGCTTTCCCTTCTTCTCAAGTCCCTGTGAAGCAACAAACAGACCCTACCTGGTTACTGTGAAGACACCACTGTTGCTGGAGTCACCAGATGCATCCAGAGAACCTGGGGGCACAAAAATACGAGACACAGCTAGTGAGGTGATAGGAAGGAAGACAGCAGGCCTGGGAGGCTGGAGAGCTGTGTGACCTTCTGCGAAGATATCACCAGTCATTGTCTGAGGGTCCAGGGACCCAAGGGATCCCTTCTGCCTGCAGTGAGCATTTCAGACTCCTTGTCAAGCCCTTCTCTGCTGCCAGACAAGCTGGTACAGAACTGCACTTACCCAGCAAAATGCAGATGGGCATAGCTTCAGACCTCTGCCTCAAACTGGGTCCCCCCTTCTGTAACAGAGACCCAGACACATCCTGCTGATGGTCTCAACCATTCTCAAAGACGTAGCTCAGAACTGCAGAGCTACCTTTGACTCTCTTGATTTCAATGCCTAAATATACCACATGCACAGCAAAGGCAGAATCCAACTCAGGACACCTCCACTCGGCCATAGCCTGACTCCATGTCAAAGCCAAGTAACTCAAACAGCTTTCCAACCTCTGCTCCATGCTAAAATTGGGCCTTACAAGCATGGTGACAAAGCATGACAAGATGAACTTGACTCTTTGTGCCACCTTGTGCCAACAGCCTCTACTCACACAAGCAACATCACCACATCAGCACACCCAAGGAACAGATCTGAGTTTCTCACAGAAAGGCACCACAATTTTATCTGATCCTGACTGCTTCAAGGTGCGATTTGACAGCAGAGGGGCTGAGAATAAAGAAATTAAGCTTTCTGTTAATATTTTAAAGCTCTTCTGTGATAGATTTTAATACAAGAAGGTTTTCTTGGGACAAATAAGGAATAATAGAGTTTTTGCTGCTGTGCTATGGCAGTAAATTTTTCTGCTTTATCTCTTCTAGTAAAAAAACCTGTACAGAGTTAGGTAATGAAAGCTTTTGCACCTTTATTGAAGACTAAGATGCTTATTCAGACTGATATTCTGAGGTGCCTGGGTCCACGTTAGGGATAAAAACAAAAAAAAAAAAGGAGGAAAAAGAATGTTGCATTGGCCGGGAATCGAACCCGGGCCTCCCGCGTGGCAGGCGAGAATTCTACCACTGAACCACCAATGCTGCCCTGTGTGCTGCCCCCACGCCTGCGGCCTGCTCCTACCACCCCAGCTGCTGCCCACGCCCCCACTGCCACCCACGCCCTGCCCTGGCAGCTCCCCACATCCCCACCTTCCACTGCTGCTGTTGGACAAGGAAACCCTTCAGTCTAAATTAAATCCCATCCTCCTGCTCCCCCTCACGGCAGGATTTTCCAAAAGCCACGGGTAGGCGTGTTACAGGAGAGCACTGGGCTGAAGGCACAGCTTTAAAAGGACTCAGATGAGCCCTTGTGATTTAAACATTAAGACATATTTCACACACCTGGACAACAAAGATGTGTTGTGCCAGTAGAAACGGTTTAGTCATGCCAGGACAACAGCATCCAAGGGATGTTGGAGAGCTAACACCACTGCTGTTCCCAAGCACTGGTTCATGGGGACCACTTAGTTTCTTTTCACTTGAACCCTCCTTCAGGTCTTCCTTCCACTTGCAAATTTTGCCTTTTATGTTCTGGAAATTTTAGGACTGGGACAATACCTGCCAGATGGTCTGGAGAGCACCATTAATCTGGAAAGGATCCAAAATTCTTCTCCTTTCTGTTCTCTACCCTTCCCCACCATACACATCCTCCATGCAAGTGTTGATGCCCACCCGGGACTAACACAGCTCTCTGAGCTCTTCTTTGAGTGATGATGCCTGGTCCCAAAACAGAAATTATCTTTTTCAGGTCAACTTGACGACTAAGTTGAAGGAGAGCATGGTGAGAGGATGGGGATGCTCACCAGGGCATGCAGCACTGCAGCACCACTTGGGCTCCACGTTCAGAGCAATGACCCCCTCATGCAGCCTGCAACAAGCGTGTCTGTCTCAGCAGAGGATCATCTGCGCAACTGACCAAATAAAGCACAGAGGTCCCATGTACTCTGAGCTGCTTCAGGACACCAAACCAACTCAACAACTTCTCTTGAGAATATTCCCTAGACCTTCTTTACACCTCTGCTGGCCCAGACCAACTGGGACTCACCGGTTGTCACTGCCTCTGGCTTGGAGAGGGACTCCTCTGAGGTGGGCTCTGCTGGTATAGTCATTGATGGCTTGGCCTCATCCATCTCATCATCCTCTGGGATGACCAGCTTCATCAGGCTCTGGTTGCACACATTTGCCACCTCCTTGATGTCTGAGTGAAGGCAGTGTAAGGAACACGCAGTCCCAGACGTGGGCAGGTGCCAGCATGGAGAAGCCACTGCAGCCCCACCAGAGCTGCCCCAGCCCAGCTACTGCAAGCCCCCTCACATCCAAAGGGCCAGTGTGGGTGTTAGCACTTGGTGGGAGAACTTTTCCTGGACCTGCCCCCCAAGGGCAGGAAACAGGCACTGGAACAGGTGTTTCCCTGTGGGGTGCTGTAGCAGGAATGGAATGGGAGCAGCTCTGAGTTACAAGGATACTCTTCTTGCGATCGTCGTAGGAGAGACACGGCAGGACCGCGGTCAGGATCCCTGAGGAGTAAGGCAGCATCACCCGGCCAGCCAGCTGGATGAACTCCCGCATCCAGCACATGGCTGTCAGCTGGATCAGGTCATCTGGAAGACATGAGGCAAGCAAAGGTGAAGGAAAGGGCAGCACTGCCTCCACAGGCCAAGGACCACCTGCAAGCAAGGAGTTGCCTCTGCTCCATCCTGAGAGACACTCATCTGAGACAGCTTAGTCCCAGAGGAGATCAGTGAGACCTGAACCTCCAGTGAGACTAAACACAGTCATTATGTTTCAGTCAACCCAGCTCAACCCATAATGCAGGTTTCCTCATTTAGAAGCTCTGTCAAGCTTCCCAATGCATAAGGATATTTCTTCAGTTACACCCATTGCAGCTGTGTGTCTGGGTCAAGCATCATTCCTAGAGGTGGGGTTTTAACAGCCTCCCTAAATTCTGCAAAAAGGCACCACTGCTATGGCACTCTGCTGATGCAAGGCCAGATTTTCAGCTTAAACAGTGTAAATTCATTGGGAGTTAGACTGAGATTGATTGCTCTTGATTAAATTACCTGTACTTGTATCTCCCAGGAAACCCACTCCCATTCAGCAACATTTAAAGAGTGCAATGAGCAGAACCTGAGAACAAGATCCTTCTCAGGAAACACATCCAGCTGCAGCTGTAACCCTCTGTCACGGCCTACACAGCAGACCCACGGGAGCTGTAGTGCAGCACTGGCACAAAGCTCACACACATCCTTAAATCTGACCTATGCACCAAGTGCCATCAGAGGTTACAGTAAGACCTTAGGGAGATCCTCCAAAAAGTGCTGGATATCCACAGGTGCCAAATAATTTTTAGGCCCCTCCGTTTTGGCGAATGCCAGACTGTGCTGTGGCTGGGGGATCTGCAGTACAAAAGCAGTTGTGCCAACTACAGGAGAGCTGCCTATTCCCTCCTTTCAGTGGGATTTCCATGAACAGTGACAAAAAAAAAAAAAAGGTGAGCAACTGAGCTGGTGAACAGCCTGCTGGAAAACTCCTGGCCTGAATCTACAGTTGGCACCACAAACCAGGAGGCTGGTGCTACTGCCTGGTCCTGTGCACTCACCTGCTGCCTGGCAGTGGATCACCAGGATATTGGCCATTTCTGCAAACTTCACACTGGAGGGATTCTTCTTGATCTCCTTGAGGAATTCCCCAAGAGCCACCTCACACCTGTGGAGAGGCAGAGCAGCTGGTCAGCGTTCAGTCACCTTAGATAGAGCAATTAGGGACAACTTATGGAGACTATCTTCTCCAGGTGCCCATGGAAGGATGCTGGTGGCATGGCAGAAGTGTCTCTGCACAGAGGCAGGGGCAGGAAAGTTGAAGCTGACAAGCTCACCCTGCCCCACAGCAGAGACTGCATACAGGTGCAAGGACAGAGGTGATGGCAGCACAGAGCCCCCCACAGCTTCCACAACTCCCCCTCAGCCACTCAGGTTCTGTGGATATGGAGATGCCAGGGATGAGGAACAGTGGGGCAGGTGGTACTCAAAGCTTTCAGTGCTTGTGCCTTGACATGTAGATACTGGGAAAAAAAAGATATAGGGAGGATCCAGACAGGCTTTGCAGCAGGATATAGACCCAGGCCAGTCTCACCACTTACTTAAGCCCTGCAAAACCAGTCCAGCCACTCTCTCCCAGCACAAAATGTCAAGATCCTTTGACTTCCCTGAGAACACGCAGACATTCCTGTGCTTCAAAATTGCCTCTGTCTTGGGACCAGCAGTGTATCTGTGGAGCAAGCTCCCAGTCCTTGCTTCTCTTCTCCACCCAGAGATGCTGGGCTGGAGCTCTGCCTTGCCAAGAAAGTCTCTCATGCTGCAAGTTTCTTCAGAGAGCTCATGCCCATCCCAGAACCACACACATTCTGTGGCTCTGACGTCAAGTGCTGGGAAGGCAACAACTCAACCAAGCCAAAACACTTTGTCCCCCAGCAGAAAGTATGGCAGCCTCCATGGCCATGGGACAGGGGAGACCCTTGCCAAGGACACTCTGATCCACTGCCCAAGCCAATTGTCTCCCACCACACACCTGGAGCTTCGCTGCATTTACACACAAGAGTTGAAAATCAATAGAAAAGGCAATGGATGAACAGTGAACATGACACAGCCTTTGCAACCAGCCAGCCTCCACACTCACATTTTCCGTATCTCCTTGCTGTTGTCTCCCAGGATCTGGAAGAGTCCATCTAGGATTTCTGGAAGGTAATCCAAGAGGTTGATATCAGGCACGGACTCCAGGACCAGGATCTAGATCAGGAACGAATACGAAAGAAGAGGTGAGTTTTCAAGATACTGACTAAAATCACCAGCCCAAATCTGGCAGGATACTGAGGAATTCAGAGCTGAGCTGTGTGGGATAGGGGGAAGGAAAACAGGACACTGTGGAGCTGCCCATCTTGGAAAGCAGCTGAATTAGCACAGCAAGCAAGCAATCAGCCTGCAGCAGTGCTACATTTACAATCACAGCTCTGCAAAACAAAGCAGGAATCAGGAACGACTGCCAAGATGCATCCAGGCAGACCTGGGGTGGCAACAGTATGGCTGAGGGGGGAGCCCAGGGGAACACATCTCCCCAGACTCCAGCCAGGCACCAAGAGCTCCTGCTTTGCACAGAAAGGAGAGAGCAAGTGAAGATCCCTTGCCTCCTGGAGAGCAACATCTCTCCATCACCTCTGCATGATGGAAAGCAGCCTAGCACTATCCCTTGGGGGACCATAACATCTAGAGCACAGTATGTCTATTTATACCAGCAACACTTGAAGTGTACTTTCTAACTTGGTGTGCAATGATCTGAACAGCCTGGCAGAAGTGCACTGCCACTGCAACAACAAGGTGACAGGGAGCAGGCCTTTTAAAGAAGCAGGTAAAAAACTCTGCTGAGTTAAAAACCTGCCCAAATAAATCCAGGTGCCTGAGCTCACACATCACCATGGATATCTGCAGTTTGCCTGGACATGGGAAGCTGATAGGACACAATGTCCTGGAGCTCAGACTGGCAGGCACACATGGCACCCCACGTACCTACCCAGGATATGATGAACTGGCGGGCATACTGGTTGTTGGAGTAAATCCTCTCACGCAGCAGTGGGATGAAGCCTACCAGGTCAAACTGGTTGCTCTCTGTCACGATATCCTGCAGAGCCCAAGCAGAGGGTGTTAGAATGACTGCCAGCATGCATCCATGCAGCAATCCTAACCCAGTCTTTTTAAGCCATGTGACAGGAAAAAGATGACAAGCATGAGTCTGCAGGTCAGGAGACCTGGGGATAAGGAATCATGCAGTTTATCCAGGCAATGAGCTGGCAATCCCCCTCAGGCAGAGACTAATGCTGAGCACGACCCAGAGAGGGATGCTCCTGCCTGCTGTGAGCCAGCCTGGCTGAAGAGGAAGATGGGAAGCTTCTCTAATTCATGCCTCAGTGCTGTGCTGCACACATGAGCAAGCACTTCTGATGCAGCCACGTGGATTGGGGTGAGAGAGTCCCCTGACTTCCCCTTACAGCTCTTTCCACACGCCTGGTGGATTTTGCTGCATGGCTGAGTCCCTGGCCTTGGTGCAGTGGAGCAATCTCCCAACAGGAAGGTTTGCAGCAGCAGACTGAATTAACTGCTGTGATAACAAGGAGCAAGGGCAGGACCTGGTAGGAAGCTGCTCACCTCTGAACAGCAGCAGAAAAGGAACTGGGAGGTCTGTGGCAGTAAAAGCCCGTCAGCAGGCAGAACAGGAATGGGAACCAAGCCCATACCCTGAAGCAGCAGCAGAAGCCCCACTCACATGATGACTCCCTTAGGCAAGGGAGGGAGAGCAGAGGAACAGTCCTCCTGCTGCCTGGCACAGCACTGTAACACTCAGACTCAAATCTTGCTTCCACCAGCTCCCACGAGCTGAGTGCACACATGGCACTGTGTTAACCCACCAGCCCCTCCATCCAGCTGCCTGAGAAGGCCACCAGAGCCTTGACCAAAGAGGCTGCAGTCAGTGAGAGAAAAAAATGTTTCTACAGCAGCCACAGGACTAAGGTGGGATGGCTTTAGCAGCTGCAGCCTCAGGGACTGACGTGTTCCCAGCCAGGACATGGCTCCAGCTTGCACCAAGGGCTCTGATGGAGAGCAAAAATACCTTAAGGAGCCGATCAAGGAGCTCGGAGCCACTTTTGACATTTGGGTCAGGATCAGCAGCCAGCTGTGAAAGACAGAAACAAAGAGACATTGCAACAGTGAGTTCCAGGCCTGCTCCCTGCTCTGCAGCACAGCTCTCAATAGTCTCACAGGACTGTTACTCTCCTTTGACAATACAGGGACAGACATACAGAAGTCCCTTTATCTCCAGCTTCTCATTAGGCTCCAAAAAATTCTCCTGAGAGACTTCCTTAAGGGGAAGATCAAGCACACATCACCTCTCCAAGCTATGCAGGTTTTCATGGGCTAGCAGTCACACTCTCAAAGAACAGAGAAATGCAGGTTACCATGAAAATCTGCAAAGGCAGACACACACAGACAAAATTTTGACGCTACAGAGCCAACAAAGCCAAAGTGCTGCAGAGCCACCTTGCCTGCAGCAGCTCTCTCAACGTCATTTTCTAATACCATCCAACAAGGAGTAGGAGAATACATCCTGGAGGTGAGGACAGAGAACAAGGTATCTTACAGCCAATTTCATACCCACAGTATCAGTGGCTACTGTGTAGAAACTGCTCATTTTGCTGATCCTTGTGAGTCCCTTCCAACTCAGAATATTCTCTGATTCTGTCCTTCAGACCTGTCTGGGTCAAAGCAAACCAGTTTGCTTGGAAAGAAAACCTGGGACAACTTGGTTTGATTTGGAGATGATGAGGACTAGTCTTCAAAAAGCACATGGGCGTTAAGAGGAAGCTTCTTACCTTGCTGAGGCCATCAAAGAGCACATTGAAGTGGGGGAGGACAGAGCCCCTGGCCACCTTGACAATGTTGTAGAGAGCCTCGCAGGCGTAGTACCGCAGTCGACTGTCAGCATCATTGAAACACGTCAGCACCGGCTCGATCAGCTCCTTCAGGTACAGCCCAGAGTCCTGGGGGCACGAGGAGACTGGTTAGCTACAGACCATGCCATAGAGAGATGGAAGAGATGGCGCTGCCCTGGAACATACTGCAAATACTCAGGCCTGTGACGGCTTTACTGCACTTATGCTGGGCAGGATTCACTAATGAATTTTGAATTTTATTACTGAATTTTGTTATTCAGGTACAGTGAGAAATGATCAGGTTTGCTAGGCATCTGCCTCATCTCCTGCCTGCAGGGCAGAGGGAGGCAGGGATGGATTTCTGCATGGGCCAGTGTCAGCAGTGCACAGCAGGAGACGGAAGGGCTGCAACTCTTGTCAGCTCTTTTAACACAAACCAGCACCCAACCTGCTGAGTGTAGTCCTACTGCAGGAGATGGAAGAGGGACAGAAGCCCTTTAAGCATGCCTAGACAGCTGCCAAGATGTAACCCAGGCCAGAAGGCACTCCTGGGCCCACTGGGTGTGGCTGAGTGTGCTGGGAAAACTCCAACACAAGGCAGTTGTAGGCTACAATGCAGGGAGGGAGCTGGGGAGCAGCAGGGCCCCCAGTCCAACTCTTCCCATCACACTGACCCAAGGGGAGCTGCTGTTCTCTCACCACAACCTGCACAAGCCAAAAACCCCACCATACCTACCTTGCCCAGGGCAATGGAGCAAGCAGCGAGGCCAATGAGTCCCCCTTTCCGGCTGTGGGGGTGCTGGGAGAGCGCAAACTCCTGTGACAGGATCTGGATCACGTGTTTGATCTGGGATGTGTTGTTCTGAGCTACAAACTCTCGCACCAACCTGGGGAGAAGAGGCGGAGGCACACAGGGAAGTTTAGGTTCTGCCCAAGACAAATGTTGTGGGGCTTGGTGAGAGAGACAGGAACTTTCAGCCACAACAAACTCCAGAGAAAGCAGTACTGAAATGGGGAATTGGGTTTACGGAACCCAAAAGTGAAACCAGAGCTCTCCCCTCCTCCCTGCTCACATCCACCAGCAGCTCCCTGCCCTCCTACTGCTCCAGCCTGCAGCCTCCTACAACACTCTTCACAAACTCTCAGGCCAGGATGTGTTCTCAAGGGCCAACCCAGTGCAGCTGTGTGCTTGCAGAGAAGTTACCAGGTCTTCAAACACCATCTCCAACAGGGCAAGTTATTGGGGTCATTTACCCCCAGCATGGCACAGGATGGGAGCTCAGTATGCACTTGGAGCACTGGTGGCTTGGCAGTGGATTCCTGCCCACCAGGCCTACACACAGTGCCATGGTTTTGAACCCTTCCAGCCACCCATACAGTGCTTCAGTTAATATCCCATATATTTAACTTTACTACTAACAGTATATTTCAATATATTCTTAAACAGCCCAATATTTAACAAAAAGCCAACACAGTTTCCATATACAATACCTGCTTCTCCCCAGGAATTTGCAGCTCATTATCCAAATATAATTAACACATCAGCTGTGGATGAAGAAACCCATATCCCTGCTCCTGCCTACACAACTGCTTCCAGGTCCCAGCTTGCCCACCCAGCCCTTCAGCCTCTGTTTCCTGTTGGCAGAGCCCTTGGCCAGGCAGGGAGGCGCAGGCAGCTGTGCAGGCAGCTGTGCAGGCAGCTGTGCAGGCAGCTGGAGCATTGGTGGTTCAGTGGTAGAATTCTCGCCTGCCACGCGGGAGGCCCGGGTTCGATTCCCGGCCAATGCAGAGCTCTTTTCCTCCTTTTTGCTTGCTTTTCTATCCATAATGCAGACTTAGGCACCTCGAAAACTCTGCCTAAATAATCAGCTTTACCTTAACTGTCAAAAAAGGTGCAAAAGCTTTCACTGCCTAACTCCATACAGGGTTTCTTTGGCACTCCCAAACAGGTGCCACTGACCAGTCTCGCACTTTATAATCCAGGAAAACTATTACAGATGTTTATGAACTCTTCCTCCCCAAAATTACAGATGCCAACTCTGCTCTCATCTCACTCTGCACAGAGCAGCTTCTCCCTTTTGCCCTGGGGACCCCAGGCAGCCCCTTCCTCGCTCTCCCTAGTCCAAAGCCAAGTTCTCCAACAGTTACAGCCCAACCCACATCCACAGACTGCTTTAGGGATAATGGCTCCATTTCCAGTCCTGCTGCAAGAAGAGAAACACGTTGAGCTTGAGCAAGACAGACCATTGGGTGATCATTTTTTGGCCTACATTTCACAGATACAGCTTTGTTTAAACAGGAATAAGTTTACAGACTTCCTTCATGAGTTTAAAGGACTCAAGATTTAATTAATGAAGCAAAAAGTGCAGCATTAGAGCCTGCAAACATCAGGAGCTGTTCCTGGATTATCAGCTGAAGGAGAAGGAGGTTCCTGAGTAAAGAGGCAGCAAGTCCTTCCTGGCTTGATGCCATGGAGATGGAAGTGATGCTGCTGGAGCCATTCTGTGATAGGTTTTAGAAGAACTAAACCTGTGTAATCTGTAGAAAAGGTTGGCCCTTGCCTTTTTCCTCCTCACACTCTTCCCAAGTTGTGCTTCCAGCTTGATCAGATGAACTGCCTAACCCCAAAGCAGACTTTGGTTGGTGTAAGGCCAGCATAAACCCTTAATCCTGGGGTAGAATAAACTGGAGCAGAGCTGCTTGGATAAGGCACAGAACATCACCCCTCACAATGCAGCCAAGGGGTTACAGAAGTACTCCTGAGGCTGGAGTTATGAGGACACTGCAAGAATCCCACCCTGCAATCCATCCACAATAAATTATTCCTATAACAAAGAGAGAAAATTAGAGAAAACCAAACAGAACAAACAGGAGAACGGGCTTGCTGGGTTGGGTTTGTATCAGAGCACACACTCACCCTTGCCCCAGGTGCCATTTTTATCTGCTGACCTCTCACACAGCACCCTCCGTGTTCGAGGCAGGCAGTTCCCACACCACATCCCCCACTGAACTCTCAGCAGAGCGACTCCATCCCCACATCACTGACTGCCCCAAGTGCCTGACTGCTCCCCTTGGAGGCTCACTGTGGCCACATCTCCCACCCAAAACTCACCCACCAGTCTGGACCATCACCCCCAGCCCTGTGCTGGGCTGCACCCCGAGGTCATGTTTCAGATCTCCTGCAGGAGCTGAGCTCTCAGGCACCGCCCAGGGAGGACACAGTTCTTCCCAGGGAAAGCTGTGGCCAAGCACAGCACCCAGACCAGCACAGCAAGGGTGAAAAGACAGGCAGGGAACACATACAAAGCAACACCAGAGGGGCACGGCCACACCAGAAGGTGCCTGTAGACCTTTGCCTGGCTTGCTCCGAAAGGAAGGGCCCAGATCTGCTGGAACAGCAGCTGTGCAGGAAGAACCATGGGCAACACCCGATGGCCAGGGATGACAGTAACACTTCCCATCTCTCTAGCCAGGATCCAGCACGGGACAAGTTTGGGTGAGCCCTCGGGGGAGAGGCACCAGGACTCCGGACATGTCGCAGCAGAGCAAGCAGTACATTTCCAAGGAGTTCTTACAGTGATGCCACTCACGTATTCACCTCGCACAGGGCTGTGCAACTGCACTGGGCACCCACCGTCAGCATGAGCCTTCTGTCAGGGGCTCTCGGGATGCGCCCGGAGCCAGCGG
Source organism: Leptocoma aspasia (assembly GCA_013399835.1). Classification (NCBI taxonomy): domain Eukaryota; kingdom Metazoa; phylum Chordata; class Aves; order Passeriformes; family Nectariniidae; genus Leptocoma; species Leptocoma aspasia. The sequence continues at coordinate 393,458 of VXAX01007628.1, forward strand.
GTCCTCGCTGGCACCCAGGAGGTGACACACTCGGGGATCAGTGTCAGTGCCCGGTGGGATGAGGCTGGGCGACAGGGAGCAGCTCTGGGAGAGATCCCTCCTGCCCGAGTACCGCCCACGGCGCTGTCCGCGGCAGGGCCACCGTGTCACCTTAGCCCCTTCCCGGGGCTGCCGGGCCCGCAGGGTGCCAGGCCAGCAGCCCCGGTAGCCCGGACGTCCCGGGGTGACCGCCACCCCCGCAGTGCCCAGCGCCCACCGGGCAGCCGGGCCGCTCCCTCCCGCCGCCCGCTGTACGGCTGGACGCACCCAAGCATCACGGGCCGGCTCCCGCCACTCCGGGGCCGCAGGGAGCCCCAGCACCGCAACACCTCTCCCCGCCCTTCGCGGGGCACCGGGCCGGGCTCCCTGACCCCAGCACCGGGGCCGCCCGCACCGGCACCGCCCTCATTCCCGCTGCCCTCCTGGTTCCCGGCGGCTCCCGCTCACTTTTCTATCTCCAGGGCCGCCACCTTCCTCTTCTCGTAGAGTTTGTCGGTGAGCGCCCGCACCACGCCGGGCGTCAGCGGCGACAGGTCCCGCTCCGCGTTCATGGCCCCGCCGCCGCCACCGGCGGCCACGTGACCCCGACCGGCAGGCGCGCACACGTGACCCCGCCCCGCCGCACAGCGCCCCCGCGCGGCGCGGAGACACGCTGCACCCCCGGCTCATTAACGCTGGGTCATTAACAGGAGCGTCATTAGCGAGAGACGCCTTCGCCCGGGCAGCCCGAGGGGCCACAGTCCCGGTCCTGGTCACAGGTTTATATCTAAAAGGATTTAGCAGCACTTAATAATTGATTAATTCAACATTCACAAAGTGATTCGACAGACTTTGCTATAACCGCAACACCCAATTATCTATAAAGTGTTTAAATTAAACATGCACCCACACAGACAGATGTTGGTAAATGTCCCCAGCTATACCTATTAAAAATTCCCCTCAAGAGCCAGTGAAATACTTGGATCGGATGCCTTGGTGTTCCTCAGCGGGTGAGGGTTGAGCCTCAAGGCGTGGGGAGATTGGAGCAGGCTGCAGCACTTCACCTTGTGGCACAGACCGATTGTTTGCGCGTCTGAACGTCTCCTGTCCAAAGGATTCCCCCTCTTGTGCCAGCATACCTGGCCACCTCACACTTCACAGGGTGCCTTTTGAAGGTGACCGGGACATCTAATTTCAAGGTCCCTGTGGAGTCCTTGGCACATCCAGCATGGATGTATTGCACCTAGGGATAACCAGAGAGTCCAGCTAAACAGGAATTACTGGCAAGGGCAGGATCGATGGCAAAAGGGATGGATGTGGTGAGCAGCTGTGCCAGGAACCTGCACCTCCCTGTGGATTTATCTGAGGTTTGATAGAGAAAAGTAGGAACAAAAGATGCCACTTCCTATACCCTGGAGCCTCTTCGGTGGGGCTGATGCCCAACTCTCATTCTATCTGCTTCCAGCCAGCTCCTGCCATATGGAAAGCTGAGTCAAAGAGGGATTTTGGCTTCTGCTGACAGGCTGAAGGGCTGCCTGTGCTCAGGCTGGTACCTTCCCACATGTAGCAAAGACCTCAGAGAGTCCACTGATGTGGTGATAATCCCGCACAACTAAACCTACAATGTCTAGAAGAACAGAAAATCTTCCTACAACTTGTTAGGAGGAAACCCTGCAAAGATTCCATAAGAAAAGCTTGGGGGACAGAAAGCCCAAAGAAGAAAACCATGTCTAATATTTGGCTGCTGCTTGGCCAAGTCAAGAGCAGGGCACATGTTTTCCCTCTCTGGATGATCACACTTCATGGTTAATGAATGTACCTTCTCCACAAAAGTCCTCAAAATAAACTGAGAAAAGGGAACACATAGCACAATGACAGAGGTGTGAGTACAGGATGGCATGTGGATTAACATCACAGTGGCACTGGTCCAGCACAGGGAACCCAGCACATCTCTCTGCTACAAACACAGCACTTATCACAAAGGTCAAGTAAAATCAGACAGAAAAAAAAAAGTACTGAAAGTAATGAGCAGAATGTAATTAAACCACAACCAAGTTTAATTAAAACATAGTAAACAGGGATGAAATACAGTCTAATGAAACTGGGACATCACACATGCCCACGAGAACAAAATGTGAGTTGAGAGACAGGGCAGAAAATCCCCCACCACGTTTCCTGTGTTGTGTTTAGCTGAAGAGGACAGACTGGTCAGAAAATCACATTTCCAAGAAGAACTCCCTTCCTGAACAGCAGGAGTCAGTCATTTGCTTAAAAAGAATTTCTGAGACCCGTTTCCAGGTCTGCCATATTTTGGGGGACCTTTCCTTCATGGGTCAAGCACTGGTTCCCAGACTAGAACATTCCCTGAGCAGGTTCTCACGTGGACAGGTACGATGCCATCGTTACAAAGGACCAGAGGGAGTTTCTCTCAATCACCCAGCAGGTGCCTCTTGAAGCACAGCACAGGGTCCTCTCTACAATACAAAGGCCCAGGCACAGGACCCTCACCCAAGGCAGACGCTCCTCTCCACTAATAGTGAAAGTCAGGCTTTTGGCTTTAGTTCTATGCGGCTGCAGGAGAGGCACAGAAATAATTTCAGCTGGCACTAACCCATTTCCCACTGGGCAAGCAATGCAGCAAAACACCCACTGTGTTTTCCCTGGCAGGTGCTCCTCTACCCCACAACAAAGCCCCCACCCCACCCCTCTCCATCCCAGTTGATTTAAGGCCATTCACAAGAGGAATCTGCTTCAAAGAGACAGAGCCTTCCAGAATAACACTTTAAAATCATTTCACTTAATTGAATCATGCAGTACAGCAGGTAAATAATGAGGCACCAGATGAGACATGGCAAATCCCCTGGCTGCAGTGATATGAGACATATGCAACAAGCAGAAGCACAGCATGAAAACAGTACAAAAGCAAGAAGGCAAAAATAAATCAACACCACCATCAGTAAAGATTATTTCCAAGGACATTAAAAAAGGAATTGCTTATTAGGGCAGAAAACTGACTTCCCTCATTCCAATTCAGCCACTAAAGGGTTGGGGAAGGCCAGGTCAGAGTTCCAGTACAGAAGTCTGAGGGCAGAGCAACTGGGCTTCTCTTGAATGAGGGCTCCAATCACTCCCTTAGCATAAAACAGCTTAATTCACCCCACAGAATCACCCAGAATCATCTCATTTTACAGAAACAAGGAGGAAATCATGACTGCTGACTTCCTGGCACAGAAAGTGCTTCATCTAAGCCATTGTCCTTGGAAAGCCCCAGCTCAGCTGTAGCACATCTCAAACACTTCCAGTTGGCTACCTAATATTGCCCTGTATTCATAGTAATTTAGACAGGCTAAACTATCATCCTCATTTTTCTGCTCTATCTAACAGCAGCTACTGCCTCACAGATCATCTCATGCCAAGCACTCTGACATGGTACTAACAGATTAAAAAACAGTCTCATGTCTAAAAACACTCTCACTTACTTTACAAAGTGACCCAGGAAGGGTGGGGAGGGCATTCAGGATTGCTCAGCCACAGTGACCCACTCTCCCAGCTGCAGACCCATTTCCAGCTGAGTCTTATCAAATCCCAACAAGTTTTTTGTGTGGCCCTTCTTGATGCACAGCACCTTCATGAGCAGACCCTGGAATGCAGAGAAAAGTTGCCAAAAGCAGGTGGAGGGATGTGGAGAAGAAGGAGCATGGCTGTCAGCTCTGCTTGGAGGTCCCTGTTATTTTCTGCCAAATTAGATTAGGGTTTAATTACAACCTAAAGGGGATATCTAATTTTGATGCTAGAACAATGCACATATTTTACAATAACAGAGAAATAAGCACATTCCAGTGAAGTCTGCAAGGAATTAATTTCCTCTGGGGCCACTTGTTGGCCACTTGCCTGTTTCTCTGTATTCCTATTTTTTTAAAAACAGTTTAGTTTTTTTGGAAATGGGAATGCTGAATCAGTGTTCAGCTTTTAATCACCCCATCTCCCCCTCAATTGGCTTTGCTGGACCTGAGCCTGCAGGCACTTGCTCCTCCTGATGCTGAGTCACCTGAGTCTGCTGAGTTGGTGGCAGCTGAGGGTCCCAAGCATCTGGCAGGAGAGCAGCCTCTGCTCCAAAGGGTTTGGCATGGCCCCGTTGCTGGCTCTTTCCTGCTGGGGGTGCTATGACAGCTCCCTGCTCTGCTCTGCATGTTAATTAAGCAGTAATGTATTTTCTCTGGGTCCCTCAGCAGCCACCATGTGATTGTGCATGGCAGAGCTGCAAATGAAGATGGTCTCCAAGCTATTAACACCTCAAATTGCTCATCAAGGGCTCGGCAGAAGGGCAGCATGTCAGATATTATTTCTGGTCCACATTAAGCACTGTTGGTATTCTAAGTGATCAGAATAAACTAATTCAGTCTGACACCGAGGGAATCGGGTATCAAGACTCAGGAAGGTGAGATGAGTAGAACTGAAGCATCCAGACATCTAACTTTGCTGGAGCCCATCAGCAGAGCCTCCCAGCATCCATCAGACACACACATTTATTTTGGCCAGGAGAGAAGAATATTTCCCTGCCTGGACTAGACTCTTGTGTGCTTAGATTTTTTTTCTTCCAGCATTTCAAGCCATTCTTTCTTCTTCACTCTCTAGTCACTGAAATGTCTTCCAGAGAAATCTCTTTCCAGTGGAAGAAGTTAAGTTTTTGGATTGTATCCTGGCCACCCAGCTTCTCTTCCTGTGGCATTACCCTAAGCTTGGCCTTGGCCAGCGGTGGTTCCATCTTGGAGCTACCTGGTATTGGCTCTGTCAGACATTGGGGAAGCTTCTGGCAGCTTCTCAGAGAAGCCACCCCTGTAGCCCCCCTCATGCCACCAAAACGTTGCCATGCAACCCAGTACATGTCAGCCTTTCACTCATTTGTAATACTGCTCAGACTTTATGATTTGGCCTGCGACTATGTTTGTGTCGGAGGGGAACCTGCAGAGAAATCACAGTGGGAATTGCATTTCCTGTAATTACACTGCATCCTCACTGCTGGATAAAGTCTGCCTAAAAATGTTGTTGTAACTGCTGGTGTACTTCTATTTTTAATGTCGATCTTTTTTTGTTTTTAATGACATTTCAAATTAAGTTATTTTCTCCATGGGAGCTCTGCAGGGCTGGGGGTATTTTGACAACCCAGAAACATTCAATCAAAATAGTTTAAAAACTGAAGAGGCTCTTTAGCCAGGCTGATGTATAGGCTGGGATTTCTGTTTGCCCCTTTAACCCTTTCAAGGGCAGGGCGGCCACCAGTCTGAGAGGTGGGTCATTTATGTTTTGCATTCTCCTTGGGAATTGACCCTATTTTCTTTCCTCAGAGTTTGAGCTAACCCATGAAATCTAAGGCAGTCTCATGACTTTTCTAAAAGAGATAATCTAAACTATTTTTAAATCATCTTTTCAAAAGTCTTTCTATAGAGAAAAGCCTTCCCTGCAGGGAAGGCAACCCAAGAAAGGAAGGGAAAGAACCTGTGTGCCTGGTGTACCATTATTTTGCCAGGCACTTTTGAATTTATTTTGTGTAAAACTCTCTTGAAACGGCCTGTACATCATCAGGCTTCTGATGTGGAGGCACTAAGTACAGGGGCATCAAAGTAATGCAAGGATGAACACACATACTGTGCTCCATGCCCCTGACTGGGATCCTTTTTCCTCACCTGTTTGTCAGGCTGTGGTTTTCCAGTGCCACCTCCTGCTGCCAGCACACAGTGCTTTCCTCAATGTGTGCTAAAAGCAACAGCCTCCTCTGCAGCCTTTTCCCTTTCTATGGACAGATACAACACACAGAACTGTCCCAGCAGCTGCAAGAAGATAACCATCAATGTCTCCCCCTTGGAGGCAGAGATGCATTTCTTATTTGAGGTGCATTTGTTATTTGAGCATGATGGCAAAGCAGAAATGTTCCTTTCAGACCCCTCCAGCATGAGGCTGAAACCAAATAAGAAGCAGGCAGGGGATGGGCAGAAAGGGCAGGCCCTGAAGAAGTGTCCAGGCACTGCTCCTGCTTACTGAATGCTTTTTGCATTTTTTTTTTTGGTGGAGACTGGTGCAGGAGCTGAGCATTTGGACAGAGCCCACTTCCATTGGCCTTTTAGAAGGCAAACTCATTTTGAGCATTAAGGAGAACCTCAAGCTGGTGGTCTGCTGCCTGTGCTGCCAAGGGGTGCCCACAGAGCTCAGCCCCCAGGAGCTCTGTTTTGGCAGCTGCTTCTGCGCAGGTCACTCATCCCACGGGCACTCTGAGACTTGAGACAAAGAGAAAATATTTGACTCTGGTTTCAGAGGCACAGATGGAGCTGCTCCAAGGTGCATTCAGTGGTGAGGCTGATGTGACTGTCCTGTCTCCGCAGGACAGACAGCAAGACCCTGGTCCTGAGAAACCACACCCCACTACGAGAATTAAAAGGCACAACTACATCTGCAAAACGTTAACAAAAGAAGCTAAAAAGAAAACCTGGATTGTGTTCCAGGAACCACATATAAGAACAATTAGTTACGTGAACAGCACCTCATACTTGTGAAAGGAAACCAGGCATACGTGGTGGATGTCACTGTGAGATACAAATACACTGAAGCATCTTTAGAAAAGGCTGCGATGGAAAAGGTGAGGAAATACCAACACCTTCAAGTTCACGAACTATCAAATGCTGCAGACATTGTGCTTACAGATTAAAAAACAGTCTCATCTCTAAAAACACCCTCACTTTGCAAAGTGGCTCAGGAAGGGCGGGGAGGGCGTTTAGAATGGCTCAGCCGCAGGGACCCACTCTCCCACCCGCAGCCTCGGCACAGGAGCGGGCTGTGCAAAGCCCGGGCTGCGCTCGGGGCTCCCACACCGCGAATGCCCTGCCCCGGGCCCAGCAGCTGAATTCTGCCTCCACAGCAAGCACGGCAGAGCCGGGCAGGGCAGGGCAGGGCAGGGCGAGGCTGTGCCGGGCCCTGAGGGCGGCGGGGGAGCTCCGTGCCCGCAGGAAGGCCGCCCGCCGGCGCTGCAGTGGCGGCGCTCGGCCGCACGGGCGCGCCCTCAGCCCGGCCTGGCGCCGCGAGCGCTCCGGCTGTGAGGGCGGCGGGCGAGAGGGGCCCGGGCCGGGCCGGACGCCGCGGACAGGACACGGGGCAAAGCCTCCGGCCGCCGCACACCCACCGCAAAAGCGGCTGAGCTTGCTCGTTTGAACACAAGAGCACGAAGCACACGGGCTTTCGGCCGTCAGCCACGCTGTTAAATGGCAGGATGCAAGCCAGAGACTTACCTTCGCCCCGGGAAAGGGATTTCTATGGAAGGCATTTGCACAGTGGGAGAAATGAACGGGCAGGTGAACAGCACTTGTATTATCTGTGTATTTATTGTCTCTCCCCCCACGACGCTGTGACACAGCAGATGTTTCTTCACCTCTGGAGCAAGTCCAGAGGAGGCCACCAAGTTTGGACGGAGCATCCCTCCCATGAGGAAAGGCTGAGAGAATTGGGTTTGTTCAGCCTGGAAAAGAGAAGGCCTTGGGGTGACCTAATTGCAGCCTTCTGCAATTGCAGTATCTAAAGGGAATTAACAGGAAAGATGGGGCAGGACCATTTACAGGAGCATGTAGTGACAGGATAAGGGGAGAGGCTTCAAACTGAAAGGGAGTAGGTTTAGTTATTAGGAAAAAATGTCTTCCCTGTGAGGGTTGTGAAGCACTGGCACAGGCTGCTAGAGAAGCTATGGATGTCCCACTTGTTTCTAGGATGTCCTGAGAGAAGAAGGTCAGCCTGGAGCTGGAGAGACTGACAACAAACTGTCAGCCCCTCTGCGTGGCTCTCACCCAACCCAGCCACTTCTCATACAAGACAAAATTAATTAATTAAAAGGAATTAATGTGGGAATTTAATAGGAGCACAGGTGGATTGACACCAGGGAGAAAGGAATCTTTCCTACAAGGGCCAGGACAACCCTATGACACCTACTGGTCCCGGCCTCTGAGATGTTACCAAAAAACCAAAAGTCTCAGCCTGTGTGGTGGTTTCTGAGCCTGCTTGGGACACAGCTTTACACCACTTCCCACAGCCACCTCCCAAAATAGAGCAGATAGGAATCACACTGCTTCTGCAAACCACATATGAAGAGTCACATGGGATGACACGACTCTGCCAGCTCAGGCTGTGTAAGAGCCACCAACATCAGGACAGAGAGGTAATGATAGTGCCTGAGGTCCCTGCCAGCACTGAGGACATGCACCAGAAGCCACCAACCCCCTTCCACATTAAATCAAAGAGTTTGATGGAGCATCCTGAGTTGGAAAGGACCCACAAGGATCATCAAGGCCAACTCCTGGACACTCAACAGTGCCAATACTGCTTCCCTAGAGCATGGCTAGGAGATATTTAAATGGCCTTACATGATGCACTTTGAATTTCTCCTCCAGGCAATCAGATGTGGATTAAAAGGGTACTTTGGAGCAAGCCATGGACAGCTCAAGGATGTTCACAAGATTTGATTTTTGAGTTCACTGAGAGTCCTCAGCTCCTGCTGAAACCCACAGACCACAACTGTACCATTGCTCTCAAGAAGAAAAGTCAGAGAAGGGTCTGAGGCCCCTTAGCCTTCATCAAACATGGCTTATGCCTCTCCTAGAGTATTCCTATGGCATGTAGCGCATCTAATTTTTCAGGGTGCAGTTGCTGAAGCTCCTCAGCCACTTGCTCGAAGGTGAGCTGGACCAGGGCCAGCCACAATCAGCAGGCTGGCACACCAGGTCCTTATACAGATCATCCTTAGGCAGCTGTACTTCCCTCTCATGACAAGTTATGACCCTGGAAGTAGTCTCCACTGACTTTACTGTGGTTATTCTGACTTGCACTGATTGTACAGATGACAGAAGCCATTAAATCTTCTTCCTCATGCTTTGCACAGCAGCCAGGGGATTTATAAGCATCAGGTGAGCTCCTGATTCTCTATGAGACAGAAAAATGCTTCTCCATCACACTCAAGTCAAAGGTCCTTCTGAACAAATCAGTAGCTCTAACAGAAATACAATTTGTAGTCTTTATTCAAAATTAAACAAGCCCCGACAGCTGTAATTTGGAGGTGCTATTTAAAGAAATCTGCATGAACCTACGATCTTAGCAGCTACTTCAAAAATCAGCTCTACAAACAGATGACTACTGACTCCTATAATGGAGAGCAAAGGAGGAGAGATGTGTTCCAGCTGTCTTTGTGGCCAGGATTTGGATACTCACCATTTTAAGATGTCTTCATGGGGGCAAGTGCTGAGAGCTTGAAAACACAGAGTATGGCTGCAAGGGTTAACAATATTAGGAAGCAGTGGGAAGCCAAAGAACGGGTTGAGCATAACCACCTGAGAGCAGCAGGCTGCTTGCTCCTGGTTGGGTCTGACAGGCAAGCAGAAGGCTTCCAGCCATGGAAAGAGAGAGATTCTCAATGTGTCTTCTTAGGGCAAAGGCTGAAGGAGAGGGAAGCTGGGTCTCAAAAGCTGAACCCTGAGGACAAGCTCACAGCATGGCTGGCGGGTTCCCTGCCTGCCAGCATTGCTGTCCATCCATGGGGCCAAGAGCAGCGTTAGAAAAGGAGGGAGGTGAAATGATAGAGCACGTCCTGAAGTGCTCACCTAAGAGGAAGCATTCCGGCTGAACCACTTCTGCCGAGCCCCAGAAGGTGTCTCCACCGGCCCGCGCTGATGCGGCACATCCCGGGACGCAGCGAAGCCCCAGCCCACCGCACCCTCCAAATGGGATTCTGCGGCAGGTCACCACGGGGCACGGAAAGAGAAGGTAAAGCTGCAACGATAATGAGCACAAAATGAAAAGAAAACAAAAAACAACAACAAAAAAAAAGCGCTCCAGTTTAATATACTTCCTAGGGTCGAATCCCAAAATAAATCAGACACTGAAGCTCCACCCTGCTGAGTATGCCGGCATTGCCATTCATCTCCTGCCCAGAAGGTGCAGGCATCCTCATCCTGGCAGAAATCAGATTAAGGGTGTGGGGGGCTTTTACCCCATGTAAAAACTGAGTTAACGTTGCTCCTGAGTTACTGTAAAAGGTCACTCACATGGTACATCAGAATTCCTCCCTGCTTTTCCTAGAGCGAGGCAGGCATACTCCCAAGATGTGCTCACAGTCCAAGGGACCCACAGAGCTCCTGGAGATGGGAAAAGAGATGACCAGACAGGATTGCCCTCGTCCAAGTGACACTGGGGACAGCTGGGGACAGGTGGGTAGTGACAGAGGCCAGCAGGGACGGAAGAGGTGACAGTTACCAGTGAGGGGGAACATGCAAAGCAAGCTCCCAGCTGGAAAGGTTTCCTGTGGAGGAGAAGGATGACTCTCCTGAGGGCAGAGCCACTGAAAAGGCAGCTTTGAGTCAGGCACTGTTGAAAATGCATAGCATGGCAGCTGGGCCCAGAGGACCCCTGGGGTGCCCGACCCCTCAGAACTCCTACCTCCCTCTGCTACATGAATCACACAGTGGAGAGTAAATCAATCCTTGCTCCATCCCACACCACTAATTCTGGGATGGGCATTTCTATGGCTGCCCTGCTCTTTGCTGAACCCCATTCAATCTCCCTGGAAGCTGAAGCCCTCTTTGCTCTGCTCCCAGCTGCCTCCCTGTCCCAGTCACGGCATACAGATGAATGGTGACACATCCCTAACATCCCAAAGTCCTCACATCTTAACCTAGCTGCTACTGGTTCCCTGACTTGGCAAAGACAATACATAGTAATCTGTCAGAGTTCAAGGAGCATCTGGATGAACTCATCATAAGATTTAGTTTTAGGTTGTGCTCCCTGTCTAGGAACCTTGGGCTAGAAGGAATCAGCTCAAAAATCCCCAGTGCAGACTTACACTAAAAAACATGTAAAGATTTGGCACCTGGATTCAAATTTACCACAAGGGGCTTGAGCCTCTTCTTCTAAGAGTTTAAACATTTCTCAGCTACCCTCTGAAGACAGGGAGGCACCAGAAAAGAACACAGCCATACTAGAAATGGCACTTTTTGGCAGAGCTGTGCCAGGGGTTCAGATGGGTTTTCTCTTGGGAAAGCTACTTGATGCACAGCTTGCAGGAAGCAGGAAAAGAATGAAGGGTGAGAAAAGATGGAAAAATTAAGAGAAATGAAGTCTGGGAGATTATGTCACCCTACCCATCACTGACACATGCAGTGAGGGCTGTTCCTACCAACAGCCAAACCAAAAGGAAACATCAATGTTTTGTTTCATAAACAATAAAGCTCTGTAGAAACAGGCCTTGAGCCTCCTGCACCTCCTGCCCAGAGGGAATACATGCAGGAGCCATCCAGGCAGCACTGGCAGAATGGCTTGGATAGGGAGAGGGATGCCCTTTGCAGAGTCCATGTACCTTGGGCTCCCACTGTGAGCCTTGGCTAATGAAGATGTGCAGAAAGCAAGGGCAGAAGCTGGCTGCTCCCCAGATTTGCAGCTGAGCAGTGCTGGCAGAGCAAGAAGAACACTTGCTGAGCAAGAGTGTTTGCTGACTGGCTCCAAAATCAGAAGGCAATCCCCACCCAACCCCCCCAAGCTTGATTCAGGCATGGATGACACATGAACATCTCCCAGGCTTGGTCCTGCTGGCACAGTACAAAGCCAGGGAGATAGTTAACCACCTGCCAGCACTTGGGATGTGCAGTGCTTTTCTCCCAGCAAGGCTTTCTCCTTCGCTGCCTGTACCCTCAATTCACCCCTCCAAAACCCAGTCCAGTGAGGAATGACAGCTCTTAGGTTCTGTCACTCTCATGCAAAGGAGGCGGCTGAGGCTCCCCAAACCCAAGTGAAAGAGTTAAAGTGACTCCCACACAGCTGTTCTGGGCTCCAGCTTCCATTGCAGTGTCTCCAGTCAAAGTCCTCCAGGTGTGTGACAGTGGGTACAAACCCTGAGGCAGAAGAAGCTGCCTCAAATGTGCTGTAGTGCTCCCAGAGCTCCCAGAAGGTGCCATGCCCAAGCCTGGGGCCAGGCTGGCTGGCTTGCCAGCCAGAGAGCTGGGAAAAGAGCAGCACCATGCTGGAAGAGGCAGAGAGATGGAAGGTGCATGGTGACTATCACTATGCTGAAGGTAGAAAAGAAGTTCAGAGACACACAGAAAATAGGAAATCATCACCACCCGTCTTTGTCCTGACAAAGCATCACCGTCCCACATCTTATGTCCAGCTTTGTGTCTTTACTACAGACTTGGTAAGAATACACACTCACTCATAACCCTCTCCTTGGTGAGCATCTTACTTTTCGTTCTGTCTGAATGAAGCAAGTAGCAAATTTCCAGGTCTCTCTTGCTTCAGCTCCCCAGTGCCTCTGCCTATAAGTACAGAGACTCTTTGCAAGCTGTTCATGGCAGTCACATGGCCGCCCCAGAGGTGATCCCTGCCCAGCACCCAGCACTTGCTCCAAAAGCCTCCAACTCTGAGAAATAGGACACACCTTCCCTGTTACACCAAGCAAACTACTGCTCTCCTGCTGCCAAACTTCCTGCAGCTGAGGGACACATCAGGAGTGTCTTTCCCTCACAACTCAGCCCTCCTTTTCTAAGTTACCCAGGGGATTTAAGCAGGGAAATAGTACCTGTGGGGCTACCAAAGCCCAAAACATAGGGCTCTAAGGAACTGAGAGCACCAGGGGCAAGGAGAGGGCATGCACTACTGTCACTCATCTGAGACTCCCGAGCACCAGGGGCATGGGGGATAAATGCATTTCTGATGGATGTTCCCAATGTTCCTGCCTCTCCCCGCCAGTGGCTGACAGAGCACTGCTGTCAGATTTCTGCCTTGCACTCTTTTTCACTGTCTGCATTTTCCATTTCTTCCTTGTTATAAAAACAACAAAGCAAAATCCCATCAACTATAACACAGAATTGGGTTTTTCTGGTCAGCACCAAGGCTGGGATCTGGCTCGCAGGGTCTCTGCAGTGACACTTGCCTGGGGACATGCAATGAGAGATGACAGAGACAGGAGAAATCACTAATGCCATAGGAAGAACCACTGGGGAGGAGAAAGGCTCCTGTTTAAAACAAATTTTGGCCTAGAAAATCCTGAATGGAAAGAATAATTTTCTACATGTTTAGCTCAACAAATCCTTTCCCCAAAGAATCTACTGGCAATTCATTACCCTGGATCTGTAGCCAAGATGTTCCACTGACCAGAGATGTCAGATCAACACATGAAGGTGGTTTGACATGTGCCACAGAGGTGCAGAGCTCCCTGCTGATCCATCCTGGCACATGGACTGCTCAGTGCCTGTTAGCTCTGTCCCAGAGAGGGAACATATCTTGCATGGAGGGGACAAAGAGGTGATGCAGGAACAGCAATGATCAATGCAGATGACAAGGCATGGGTCCTGAATAAAGGATGAAAGCTCTCGAGAAAAGCTACATTTGGGGATGAGCCTTTTGCAGCCTCTGTCACAGGTCTCTAAGAATATCCTTCAATATCCTTTGTATTGAATTGTCTTCCTTTTGAGGGGAAACGCAAAGAAAGCCGAGGAGCTGGTTACTGGCCTTAGAAAGGGGACAAATTAGCCTTTCAAGAAGAAACCTTGAAGGTAAAAAATAGGGCAAAATGTTTGAATTGGACTCCAGATTTAGTATCTCCTGTGGGGAGAGACTGAAGATCCATTCCAATGCTACAGAAAACCTCTTGGTGCAAAGGCTTAACTCAGCTTTGAGCTATCAAAGATCCAAGGGGTGAAGAGAGCCTGTTCTCAGTCTGTCTCTAACCCTGTAAGTGTAGACAAAGAGTAACCACAGGAGATTCTTGGCTCCACAGTGTCAGAGAATGGGCATGGATTGGCATGGGTTGGGCATGTCCAACCCCACAGCAACAGCTGGACTCTGCTGCTTCTACCACTGCTCTGCTCAAAGCAGCAGCAGGGATTAGAGAGTGAGGAGGAAAAAAATGGATTGAACTTCTTGAAGAAGAAAGAGATCTAAGCACACAAGGGTCTTGTCCAGGCAGGGAAATATTCTTCTCTCCTGGCCAAAATAAATGTGTGTGTCTGATGGATGCTGGGAGGCTCTGATGATGGGCTCCAGCAAAGTTAGATGTCTGGATGCTTCAGTTCTACTCATCTCACCTTCCTGAGTCTTGATACCCGATTCCCTCAGTGTCAGACTGAATTAGTTTATTCTGATCACTTAGAATACCAACAGTGCTTAATGTGGACCAGAAATAATATCTGACATGCTGCCCTTCTGCCGAGCCCTTGATGAGCAATTTGAGGTGTTAATAGCTTGGAGACCATCTTCATTTGCAGCTCTGCCATGCACAATCACATGGTGGCTGCTGAGGGAGCCAGAGAAAATACATTACTGCTTAATTAACATGCAGAGCAGAGCAGGGAGCTGTCATAGCATCCCCAGCAGGAAAGAGCCAGCAACGGGGCCATGCCAAACCCTTTGGAGCAGAGGCTGCTCTCCTGCCAGATGCTTGGGACCCTCAGCTGCCACCAACTCAGCAGACTCAGGTGACTCAGCATCAGGAGGAGCAAGTGCCTGCAGGCTCAGGTCCAGCAAAGCCAATTGAGGGGGAGATGGGGTGATTAAAAGCTGAACACTGATTCAGCATTCCCATTTCCAAAAAAACTAAACTGTTTTTAAAAAAATAGGAATACAGAGAAACAGGCAAGTGGCCAACAAGTGGCCCCAGAGGAAATTAATTCCTTGCAGACTTCACTGGAATGTGCTTATTTCTCTGTTATTGTAAAATATGTGCATTGTTCTAGCATCAAAATTAGATATCCCCTTTAGGTTGTAATTAAACCCTAATCTAATTTGGCAGAAAATAACAGGGACCTCCAAGCAGAGCTGACAGCCATGCTCCTTCTTCTCCACATCCCTCCACCTGCTTTTGGCAACTTTTCTCTGCATTCCAGGGTCTGCTCATGCAGGTGCTGTGCATCAAGAAGGGCCACACAAAAAACTTGTTGGGATTTGATAAGACTCAGCTGGAAACGTGTCTGCAGCAGTGCCCAGGGCTTCTTTCCTAAGCCCTTTTCAGAGCCATAGTTGATTTACAGCTCCCAAGAGGCTGTGTCCTCTGAAAAAACTTTTTCTGGATGAGCTCAGTTCTTTGTAACAGCAGCACTTTGATGCCCAATGGTTAACTTGCCTTGGTTTCCTAGGGCATTATGGAAAAACCATTTGCTTCTGTCATGAAAACTTCCCAGCTCAGACTTCTGTACACTGCAGAGAGGTCACAGCAGGAGGAACTGTCAGAAATGTGTTTATACATGTGCCCCAGTATGAGTGCAGGATTGCTCCTGGGCTTGGGAATCACAGCACAGCCCTGGATGACCCTGCTTCCAGGGCTGTTCAGATGGGTACTCCCCCCAACAGCTGCAGCCATCCCTAAAGCTGTAGAACGTGCTGATCTCTGTCAAACACCAAAGAGCTGCTCTGTGAAGGTGAGTGTGGTTGAACAGGCCAAAATTCCTTTCACCAGGGTGGTCTTTGCCTCAGGCCACAGATGTCTGATAAAGCAGCTGTCCTTCCCAGGGGAACCAGTATGGCGGTTACACCAGCATCAAACTGGTAGAGATCACCTGTGTCCTGAGCTTCTAGCCTGATCACAGCTGGTCCGTGTTATTTCCACAAGGAAAACTCAAAATCACTTTCTCAAATCCCTGGCAAACAGCCTTGGTCTTTGTGAAGTATAGGAAGTACAGGACACCAGGAAGAAGAGCTTTAAGCAGAGCACAAAGATGCACATACCTTATGGTGTTCACCTGGCTGTCTGTCTAAAATAACCAGTGGTACTGGGTAGGAATTGGGCTGCAGTTGGTCATCTCCACATATAGTACTTGTTCAGTGTCATTCACGTTGCAGCCAAAGTCCATGGCCTTCATCTGGAGATGGAGATTTGGGAAGTAAACTTCTCCCCAAACAGTGATCTGCTCCTCATGAGGATGCTCCATGAAGCACATCCTGAGAACCCTCTCTACCACCCAGCTATTCAGATTGTTCTTATAAACTGGGTTAAACTGGATGCAGAGATGAAGTTCCTCCCCTACATCAAGCCATGGCCTGCAAGGAGATGAAAAGCATTAATCACCTTTGTGATCAAGTTCCAAGGTCTGACAGCAGGAAACAGTAAATGTTCAAATGTGACCCCAGCGTGGGCTTCTCAGTTCACCCTCATTTCTTTACAGTGAGGATCTGTCTGCAGGCCCCACACTCTGGTCTGAGATTGTCTCAGGCTCACATTTCTGTGCTCAGCAGCAATACAAGGGGGTGGCTGCTGGAGAGCTGGCATGCTTTCAAGGAGACCCTTTACTGCATGGCTTGCCTCAGTCTGCCTTCCTGCTCCCCTCTCCTCATGTCTTAGCGCCAGGATGGATGTTCCCGATTCAGATGAGATTTTGATTCCTTCAGCAGCTCTGCTCCTTCGGTTCAGGCCAATCCACTGCTGACACTACAGAACAAACTTCTCAACTTGAGAACCTCCCAACAGAAATGCACCACCACATGCCTCCTCTTCAAACCCCACTGAGTGAGCCCACAGATGCTCACCTTGGAATCTGCAGTGAGGGGCTGCTGGTCCACATTGCAGAGCCAGGACAGCACTGGGTTGCTACAGAAACAGGCGACAAGGAAAAACAATCTCAAGTAGCCTAGACCTCCTTCCCCTTCCAAAGCATTTCACATTTTTCAACCCCCAAAGCACATACAAGTCTGACAGACACGTCAGTAACATTTTCAATGTGGATTGAAATTTGCATGCCTTGGATTTGCATGCCTGGCTTCTCCCATGTCTTTGTTACTGTGACCTTTACTCCACAAAAAGTGCAGAACCACCAGTGCACTTTCAAGGCTTCCCTCTCTTGATGCCCAGACAAGGTAACTGACCCAGTGAAACATTGGGGGACCTTTCTGACAGCTGCTTCTCCTCTGGGAAGAGACAGACTTCTTACTCACTCTAATGCTTTCAGTTCCCTTAGGCAGAGTGCTTGGCATGAGATGATCTGGTTAGATAGAGCAGAGCAGAAAAATGAGGATGATAGTTTAGCCTGTCTAAATTACTATGAATACAGGGCAATATTAGGTAGCCAACTGGAAGTGTTTGAGATGTGCTACAGCTGAGCTGGGGCTTTCCAAGGACAAGGGCTTAGATAAAGCACTTTCTGTCACATCAAGTCCGCAGTCATGGATTCCTTGTTTCTCTAAAATGAGGTGATCTTGTAAGCATAATGCTTGCAGAAATTTGTAGGAACCAATTAAAAAAAAGAAGAAAAAGAATTCCATATATCAAGGGAAACAGGTGATAGAAGAGTCAGTGCCAGCAAACCCTCTCTTGGAAGTGGAGGGGAAAGAATCCATGCTAAAACCCAAACAACCTAAATAGCCAGCCTGCCTTCAGGTAAGGAAGGGATCACTTGTTCCTAGGATGCCCTGTGGCCTTTTAGGGCTGGTTTTAAAAGAAACCTCCTCAGGAACAGAGATGTTTTGCTCTTCACACGAAAACACCATGCTTAAGCTGGATACTCAAGACCTTCTCCTGATTTCTCATGGTTTTTCGTTCCCAAATGCCTCCCTTTGTTTCTCACTCCTCCCTCTGATACAACACCACAACCCAACTCCTTAGTGCCCATAGACTTGACAGTCATTTGTGTTGCACATGCAATGCAGGGAGTTGGGCTGCTGACCAGCCTGATGACTATGAATCCCTCTGGACCCAAGGAAAATGGAAAGCCCACACCCAGGGGCATCAGGCTCTGACTGAAGGAGCCAGGTAGCCACAGCTGAACTCCCAGATGCCATTTAGGATTTCCAGGCAAGACATCCTTACCAGTGCCCTGATCACTCTATTTCCCTCTCCAGCAAAACCTTTGGGCTCAGAACTGCACAGGGACAGTCCCACTGCAGGTGATTGAGCAAGTCTTCCTCAAGTTATCACTCAGGCAACCCTTTCTCAGAATACCAGAATACCAGGAGCTTCATGCATACCCATTTCACATTCACTTCCTCATGTGTGCCCAGTGGTCCTGGAGCCAGGGAATGCACACCAGGGTTAGCTGGCATTTTCTCTGTAGAGTTGCATTTCCCCTGGGAAGAAAGGCACAGAGAGGAGCACACCTATGACCCTGCTAATATCTCCTCTGAGCTGCTCTCTAAGGGTGCTGCAAAACCTGCCTGCCCTTGGGACACCAGGGCTGGCTGAGAGACTGGGGTGAGTGGTTATGGAAATATTGGCTAGTGTCAGGTTGTCAATTATAATGATCCCTGGGATCATTTCCAGTTTCCCATGTGGATGGACACCACACTGATCATTAGAGCTGGCACACTGTGCTTTCCTCCTCCAGGACTCAGGGCTAGACCAGCTCTCTGCTCATGTTGGTTTGCAGAGGAAAAGCGATGCTGCTCCCACCCTTCACAGGGCTTTTGTTTTACTCCTTGCTTCTCCTGAATAAAGCAGGAGATTTAATTTACTTCCTGCCTGGCTTCTAGTTTTAAGTGTAACTTACTTTCCCTGCCCTTCCTTTTTGCTTTAGCACACAACACTGGTAACCTCCTGTTTGCCCTGAAGGAGCAATATTTCCGTCAGCCTGTATTTTGGGATCAGCACTGGGTTTTGGTAGCTATGGAAACACAAAAAAGCCTTAGCAACTGATGGTGACCAGCAAGGAAAGCAACTGGTGCTGCCATGGAAACCTGTGGCCTTAAAACAGTTTCTTGAAGTCACTTGCTCCTTTTCTCAGGCAAATGTCAAGGGGCTGCAGAAGAAGCTGCAGTGGAGGGGATCTTGACAGGGAAGGCTCTGCCCTCGGCAGAGGCCTCACCTGGGCAGTGCTGGAGCAGCCTTCCAGCACCATCTCCACAGTCCGGCCCGGCCTGAGGTCCATCTGCAGCAGCCACAGCCTAAACATGGGGCTGCAAGGGGCTCTGGGAAGCATCTTTACTCTTGGTGCCACTGAGGGCAGGGGGACAATGATGCTGCTGAAATATGTTGAAACCTTCTGTGGTCCAGTACAAGTTGATGGATGTGTTGTCCTTTGTCGCTTGGAACTGGTAACAGAAGGGAATGAAGCTAGAAGAGAAGCAGAGATGGAAAATGTCATGGGAGCTGCTATTTCTATGTGGTCACTCAGTTTCAGCACTCTGGTGAGGTTCCCTGACCGCACACTCTGCACACTTC
Organism: Leptocoma aspasia; assembly: GCA_013399835.1. Lineage (NCBI taxonomy): Eukaryota > Metazoa > Chordata > Aves > Passeriformes > Nectariniidae > Leptocoma > Leptocoma aspasia. The sequence continues at coordinate 412,635 of VXAX01007628.1, forward strand.
CACCCAAAAGGCTGCCCAAGCTCAAAGCTTAACCCACAGCCAGATCTTGGCTGCCCTGGAGTTTATCACAATCCAGCAGCTGCTCTGTTTGTATACAGCCAGGGAAAATCTTCATGAAAAACATCTTCTCAGTTGCTGCCTCATCTCAGAGCATCACCAGCTGCTTAACACTTAGAGGGTTTTTCCAAGGTGCTTCCTGCAGGTCTCACTGTATCAGATACTGAGGTGGCTGCAGGCAGAGGGAAGAACAGCTTCACTGCCATTTCACCTTTCCCTTGGGAGCTGCTGCCTCATGTGGCTTCCTCTGAAGATGCTACTGAGGACCTGCAGGGTACAGAGACTTATCTGGTGACCTGAGCACCACCTGCCTCACTGGTGGTGCCACAGCACCCCCTTATCCCGTCAGCTCTTAAAGAGCATCCAACCCTAATCACTCCCAACATTTCACCCTTTGCCAGAACAGTGCAGCTGGGTTTGTGTTTTACAAAGAGAAATGAACTGTGGGAACACAGGGTCAACAGAAGTTTCCCCAGTATGAAGACAGCAGCAAGACCAGTCTGGCTACTGAGGGAATGGAGTGACAAGAAGAGATTAATAACTCCAGCTAGACAGAAAACAAAATGAGTGTTCAATGAAAATTGATTCCTTCATGTAAAGAAACCCTAACTGCAGGCTAGTCTGGAGCTGTTATTTTACTCTCAATAAATATGAGCATGACCAGGAAACAAATTGCTCCTGGAACAGTTACTGGTTTTTTGAAAGGCACAGAAAATGTGGCACCAGAAGTGATGGTATAGAAGGAAGTTGCTCTGGAAAATTGTTAAGAACTGATGTGTATCAGCTTAGTATAAAATGGTTTATGTGGGAGACAGCAATGGATGAAAGCTTGGAGAAGCTCTGGGTAGGTGCAGAATTTGTGGTCCTGGGAACACTCAGTGTTCCCTGGGTCCCATCTCAGCTCACCCAGTAGTAGCTCTGCAGTTGACAGCCCTGGCAATACCCCTAAACCAAGCAGGTGGGCACAGATGGGAGGAGGCAGAGCACAGTGACACCACGCAAAGTGACATTGCCCACTCTCTTGTGTAGCCAGCCTGTAGCTGCACAGAGCTCAGGACATGCTGGACTAGGGTCCACCTCCCTACAATGTCCCTGTGTCTGTGGATGGCTGGTTGGTATATATTTAACTCCCCAAATTCTATCCTAAACACCCAAAGTAGTGTTGCAGTGCGTTTTGTAGTTTCCTTACCCTAAATTACTTATTTGGTTACCCCTCCCCCCATTTTGTATTAGTATCCAGAAATGAATTGTTCCAATGTACCCCCATGTATATCCCCAGCTGGTTTATCCCAAAGTTGTATCTTCCCCTGAGCTCTCTCTACATGGGGTTATCCCTCCCCTTGTTCCAGGCCCTTCCAAGTCAATTGTTGTAGCCCTACCCACCTCCCTTGTCAGTCCCTGTAAACCCAGCCCTACTTTCTGGATCCTTCCATGTCAGTTATGTATTCCCTGAGATTCAGTTGGTTGTTAAGTTGTACCCTCCTCCCCTCTTATCCCTCACTGGTTGTTGTATTGTGTATCCCCGCCTTATGCTCCTCCCTAAATTCTTCCTCATTGGTTGAGAACTGTATCTTTCTTCTGTTACCATGCCCATATATAAGTTGATGTATAGCTTTGGTCTTTGTCGTTGGTCCCTGACCCCTTTGGGGTAATAAATGCCTGGAAAACCACACCAGAGACCTCTCCCTGATCCATTTGCCTCCATCCTCGTCATAGTGGCAGGCTTTACCATGCTGTGTCATCCCATGGCTACCCAGGGACAGCCCACACTTGCCGTAGTGCCACAGCGAGAGGGCTGGCCGGGCCAAATGGACTCCGGCACTACGACAAAGTAGGATTAACCTACTCTTTCTACCCAAAAATTTAGGTATTGGGAGAACTTGGACCATCTTTGCAATGACGGAAAAGAGCAGGCACCTCGAGAAGACAGTTCTCATCCCAAGAACTCTCCAGCAAAAAGCAAAGAGCACTTGGAAAAGGCTCCACTTTCTCCCCTTTACAAGAGTGTGTCTGATTTCAGACACAGGCAGTAGGATCAGTGAAGCCCCTCCTTTGAGCTCATCTCAGTTAACAGTCTCAGTGCATCCTGCCCAGCCTCAGAGAGCTTTTCCTCTCCCTTTTGGAGCTGGTCCTTCAGCCATCCTGGATTGTCTTTGCTTTGGGCTTCTGCTGTGGAAGAGACGGTGAGGCAGCAAGCAGAAGAAAAGAGGAAAGAGACACAAGGTCTGATCTGATAAAGCACAGCCAGGCCGGGCAGCTGGGGATGAACAAACCGAGGAGGATACAAGGCAAAGACAAGTTGTACTGCTCCTCCCAGACTCCCAGGCAGAGGAGAAATAAAACAGCACCATTCATTTAGTCAAGGAGCTGCCAAGAAGCTACCGCTACTGTTGTGAGATGATGCTCCGTGGGGAACAGAAAAGCAGGCAATATTATTGCAAAGAGAAATATGGTTATACTGGTAATGTAACATTTTCCAGCCAGACACTGCTGGGACATGCTGTTTTCCTCCAATTGTTACTTGATAAAGTGAGGAAATAAATGTATTAGAATTAAAGACGATTCAGTAACAATTGAGTAACTGGTTTCTATTTCAGTGGCTTTCAAGGGTATCTAACAACTTTCAAATGGCCATCACATGTTTCTGAAGCAATCTCTGGCTTCAGGCAAGCAGAGCCAGGACCTGTGCACTGAAGAAGATCTAGTCTGAAGGACTAAAGCTGCTCTTTGCTGAGCCCACAGAAGAAGCGGGAGCTGATCTATTGCCTATCTGAAGTGGGGTCCCAACTCGAGCTCTGGAGTAAACAGTTTGTCAGTGGCAATTGTGGTGTCAGTGCCCAAGCCCAGACAGGTATAAAGTTTAAATGCCTGTTCTCAATGAACAGCTTCACCTTGTCCTGGAACTTCTTTGAGTCATCCACATTTGCTATGACAATCACAGACACCTTAGACTTAGGGGGAACGGCTCCTTTACTGGGTTCAATCCTCCAGTGTGAGCATTTCCCAGCCTGTAAGACAAGCCACGAACTTAGGATGGAAACCATGGACTTTGCTCTGCTCTGTTGAGAGGTGCAAGGGAACAGGAGGACTAAAGAGAGGATAAAAATCATAAAGCCTTTATTACTCTAAATTTACAGAGTCTGGCAACAGCAACTCTCCAAGAGGTTATACAACCTATATTTTACCTTCCTTTAACAGACTCACGTCATTAGCCCCATTTTGCTCAACCCAAGCAATGTTCCTCCTCAGAAGGTTATTCCCCCTCCAGTCTCTCTTCTGAGTGCTTGCCAAGGGAAGCTATTTACTCTCTCCTGGATTCCCGACAGCAGAGTTGGGTCTGCACAAAGGCTGAAGGCCAGAGGAAGCCAGGACTGCTCAAATCCCACCCCAGCAGCCACAGCTGGAGGACACTGCTGAGAGCCTGAAGAATAACTCTGCAAAGCCAGCTGAGCAAAAGCTCAACACCAAAGTTGCCTTTCCCAAGGGGCCATCAGTGCTTCTCAACATCCCCTGAAGGACTGTTTACATTTATCCCCAACCAGCTGGAAAAATAGCAAGAGGAAAATTCACGCCGCTTCTCCTTGGCCCAGGAGGCTGAGCCTGGACTCTCACACAACACCTGATGCTTTATCCCCAAAGACAAACAAGTCCACAGTGTCAGGGCTGGCTTTAACCAGCTCCAGAAGTCCAACCCACCCAGCACGGAGAAGAAAAAACTCCTCCCAAGCCTATATGCAAGCCTCTCCCAGATCTCCCCTCCAGTACTATTAGACTAATGCTCTATTCACTACTGTATTAAAATTACTGGACTAATTTTTCATCTGTCTACAATGACATAAATGCAGAGGAAATCTGTTGTCTTGAACAGAATGAGTTCAGCTTTATAGCAGGAAGCTGAGGGCAAAGTGCAGCCCAGCAGATGCTGGTCACTTTGTGGCTGCAGAGTATTTTCTGTCCTCACTGAAGGTCCTTGCAGTGAATACAACTCACCTGCTCCCCAGGAGAGGAGAAAAGGGACCAGGAAGAAAAGCAAACTGCCCTATACAGTGATATCTTTAACAGCCACCTTCTGTTTTCATCCTTCCTCTGCCCACTTTCAATCAAAGAAATTGCTCTCAAGAACATAAGAATGGCTTCTGCATTTGACCATGTGGTACATGATTTCAGCTTGTGATTTTGGAAACCAAACCACGCTCCTTGAGGAACATCCCGAGTAACTCAGCTAACAGAGGCCTCACACCAGTGCAGATCTCTCACTCACACGATGCTCAAAGCTGGCAGAGCCAAAGCCCTCCCACACAGGTATACCTGTGTATATCCCATACAGCCCTTCAGCCCCACCAGCTGGACTCTTCCCATACCTCGATGTCCTGGGATCCTGGGGAGCAAATGATCCCTCTGTAGGGACTTATTTTAAATTCCCTTGGCTTCACATAAAACCTCGAGCTCCCTTCCTCCAGGATGGGTGAGTGAGTTTGAATATTTGAACAGAGCTGGAAATGCTGGGCTCTCTCAAGCCGTCCTCAAGAATGTGGAGGTTGAAGGCCATGGGTGCCAGGGAGGTGTTAGGCAGCACCTCAAGGTGCGAGGAAAACCTAAGAAAATTACACAAATACCCATTTAGGTGTCAAGTATCTTATTCCTGGTGGTATAAAACTGTGGTTGGATTTTAGCTCTTTGTTATCTGAACTACAGGTCACCTCAGTTCCCTTTGACACTGATCTCAGATTGCTGCCTTGGCAATGCCCAGTCTTAGCCCTGCTGAACACCACAAATTTCTCTCTCTCTGCTGGGGAGGAGCTCTCTCAGCTGCTTCAAATCAGCACCACTTCTGTCTCACTGATGAGTGTGCACCTTAACTGATCATTTTCTCAAATGAAGAAAATTCAATCTGTAAAACTCCCTGTTAACCCTACCAACACTCCCATCATTTTCAAGATGCAAAAGCAGTGATTTGTCATCAAAGAGAAGCTACACTAAAAGAAAGGGAGGATGGAATTAGGAACTAGAACATGATACAAGGCACCCTAAAGCAGTTTCTCTGGGTAGGATCCTTATGGCATCTCTGTATTTGGGGCAACCAGACTGAGCTTGTGACAACTCACAGCCCACTCCACTGGAGGCAAGCCTGAGCCTTGCTTCGAGATCAGCAGTTAGGAACCACCTCATGCAGCAAATGGGGACATCACACCCACGCTGCTCACTGGCTGTGACTGCTGCCCACAAAGGTTTACACCAGTTCAGCTCCGAGACTTGGTTTCCATAATGGCAAGCCAGGGATACAGCAACACCTCATGGGGATGTCCTGCAGAGCCAGGACACCAGCCCACAGCCTGCTCTGCAGGGGATATATGGCTTGGCTGGCCAGCTGTGTATGGAGGAGACATATTCCACAGCCTGTCACACTTTTGGAGACACACACATGACTGAACACACCGAGTTCATGCAACAAGAGCTGATGTTTATTGATGGACGCCCCCTTCTATAGGGGGTTCAAAATTCCTGCACTTGAACACATTGGTCAAGGTCTTAACACCACCCAGCTCGTTGGCTGATTAGACATCTGCATTCAGGATTGAATGGGACTGGCTGGGGTCCCCTGTTTGAGTTCGAATCCAACCTATCACTGTCCTACCTGGGGACTTGTTCACTTCCATTCTCTAACAAACCAGGCCAGGAGTTGGGGTCTGCCATGGCCAATCTTACCTGTGCAGCTTACAGACCTGTCACACCAGCCTGCTTACCAAGAGTCATTTGAGCATAGGTGGGGAGGAAAAACCAACTGCAGGCACAGCCCAGAGCTTCTTCATGCCTACAAACAGTGACTTCAACAGAGAGGCAGGAGGGGGAACAAAAAGGACAGACACAGATTTCACAATCCCAAATGCCACAGAGGTCATCAAATGCAGACAACAGTCAGCAGCATTAGTTTAAAGATACAAAGATACAAGAGGCTTTAGGAATGAAATCAGATTAAGCAGAATGAATCTCTTATTACAGAACCATATTCCTGCCTGGTGCTTTTCTTATTACTTCACTTATTCAAAAGGAAACAAGAAGTGGCTCGGCGGTGATGCAGGGAAGGGAGGAAGCAGCTCAGGAAAGGTAATGCGTTTTCTTAAAAAGTCCATGAACAGCATGAATACACAGAGGCATCCTGGGTGTAGAATGAAAATGGCCCTTCAATCAATCCACAATTGATTTCACATTTAAACTGTAGATCATCTCAGTAAAAAGCCTTTTATGAGCCTCAGATAGGGAACCGGAATCTGCATTTCAAAGGCAATGCTCTGGGTGCTCAGCCACCGGATCTCTCAGTCGAGCTGGGCTTTTACTGGGGAAGGAGCTGGGCTGATGTAGGAGACACAGGGGTGCCTGGGTCAGATGCTAGGGCATCTGACCTGGTCAGTGATGAGGTGCCCTCAAAGCACTAATTAACATCCTGCACTAAATGTCAGGTGGGTAAATTATACCCTTGTCTCGCAACAGGAACATGTGCCCAGAGTAGCTATAGACTGGTAATGGCTTAAGCTCCCTTCTCCTGAAGTCCCATCACATGGGCCCTCCTGGGACAAGGACTTTCACAGTCATTCTCCTGGCAAGGACAAGGAAGCTGGGGCAGAGAAGACTATGAAGGACACCAGAAAATACCGAGTTTTATTTATTTTGGTCCTATTTCACCTCCTGATGGCATTTTGCTGATGGCAAAATGCTGCCTAAGGCACCAGCAGCCCTGGAGTTAACACCCTGAAGAGGCTGTTGTGGAGGAACATGAGTGATGGATGCTCTTATGTTCAAGTGCTCCATTTCAGCAACACACCAACCTCTCACACTGTGGTGTGAGCCCAGGGCACACTCACCAAAGGAGACGTCGCCGAAGTGGAGGGCGGGCACATTAAAATGGAAATTCGGTCCCATGATGCAGCCCCTGCGAGGACAAAGACAGGGAGGCAGTGGCTTTGTTAAACGGAATTGCAAAGGGTTGGAGTAGGTGTTAGGGCTGGGGTGGATAAAAGCTGCTGTCAGAGCCACCCTGGGTTTCAAATCAATCCAGCACCTTGTGCTCAGCACAACACCTATGTGGTCAGGAGCTGATGGGGCTTAGGGCACCACAGCAGGCAGGAGTGTCCCTGAGTTGCTGCTGATCCACTGAAGGATCCTAAACACACACCTAGAGATGCCTGTGTGCCTCAGCTTCCCCATCTGTAATGTGGTGGACACAGAGGTGTCCCTACAAAAGTGGACTTAGTGTAACCAGCCTTTCCAGCCACAGATTCTCTGCTTTGGTATTTCTTATCTGGACCTGGTGTTTCCTTGGAGGATCTTTCCCAGGAGATCTTTACACACACAGGCAGGTTTTTGAGACAAGAATCCAGGGGAGCCTCAACCATCCACTGCAGTGACAGTTCTACACAGAGGACAGATGAAAGGACCGGCTTGTCACCAGTGCACCAGCTGTCACAGGCAAGAGCAATGGCTTAAACAACCGAACTTGGGTGTCCTTAATCCAACACACCACCTCACATTCAGCAGATGGGCTCCAAACTGCAAAAGTCACCAACATCCATTGAAATCAGTACTTGAAGCTGCACAAGACTCACAGATTTATTTAATGGTTGATGCCAATCAATGCCCACTCTGACCCCTAGTTAAAAATCAGGGATCACAGTGAACTGTACCTTCTGCTTTATTCACCCGACTGCCACTGGCTCTGCTCTACACATCTCGATAAGCAAAACCTGCCCTTGCTCAAGGAGAAAGCTGCTTATGCAATACTATCCCGTGACCAATTTGGGGGAGGGACAGAGAAGAATAAATTATTTGATTGTGAAATGTTCCCTCTTGATTTAAAAAAAAAAAAAGAAAAAAAAGGCAGCTCTTTTCTGCAAACAAAAAGCCAGCATAATTGTTTCTTTACTGAGGTTAGACCTACTCACCACTCTTCTCTTGCAAAGTAATAACCTTCTTGTTATTTTTTATCCATTTCCCTTATCCTATTGGTAAAATCGACTGCAGAGTCCTTTCATTTCTTTACTGCCTTGATCCAGTGCCTCCCAACAGCAGCATCCCAGACACAGCCAGCTCCAAAGCTCCAGAGCATCCAGCAGCAGCTTTCCTGCCTAGCCCATTATTATCCCTCCAGCCCATGGCTCAGATGTGCTGGGACAAACCCTCACTTGGTGATCCTTAGCTGAGGTTTACCTGCAGTCTAGCCGCTTAGCACAGAACTAAAAGTATCATTTACTGATTCACCTTTTCTCATGTAATGAAAATAATAAATTGATAGAGAGAAACACCAAAGTATCAGCATCAAAAATGCACAGAGAGCACAATCTTTTGGTAAGAAAACAACTCAGTGTGTCCTTTGCTGCTACAAACAAGCTTTTGCAAGTGTCTGGCATGATGTAGTGCTTCATTTTCTACCTCTTTCGGTTGCTCTTGCTTCTTTTTTTTGCAGAGTTGACACCATTGGGACGGAGACAAATAGGTAGAAAATTACTTTTCTTCCTTTCCAGAAATGCTTTCTGGAAAGGTTCATTCTAGAGCCAGAGATACACCCCAGCTAAAGTGTGGTGAGGGACTTGTCAGCAAGGGAAAGCACTGCTATGCACTTTGACCAGTGCTGAGCCAGGAGGATGGATGGCTTTCTTCTGACTCCCAGGAATAGACAGGAGAGACTTGACTGAAAACTGTTTGCAATGGACTTGAACTCAAATGCAGCCAGTTTGTTCCAGCTGCTTTTGGACAGCCTGAGCACAAAGGTGATTTGTGTCTGGGACTGGAACAAAAGCCTCTGAACATGCAACTTTTTGACTCAGTGTTGCTTTCATGTGCCAAGGGGTTTTGCAGGAAGCCTCCCAGCTCATCTCCAAGGGAGGCCGCCAAAAAGCAGAGATTGGGGTTTCATGAACAACAAACACACCTTTCCAACCCCATCAAAAAGATCCAGATTCCAAGAAACCCCCCAAATTTGACTAGTATCACAACCCCCAAGTTGCCAGGAATTCCACAGGTCCATGAGGCTCACTGCTGCCCCTGAAGCCACAGGATCCACCCCAACTCCTCGTATCTGTGGGTTGCTCTGAAAAAAACCTCCCCAATGTTCAGTCCCTCAAAGTGGAAATGGAGCTGAGGCCTGACACCTTCTCCTATGAGGAGCAGTGGCAGCCTGGTCTCACAGCCTAGGGAGAGATTTCTATTTCAGTACAGTAATTCCTTCTGCTGTCCTGCATTTTCCAGGCAGCCTTAATGCTAGTCCCTGGCTCTGAGCTGCCTGGGACCAGCTCCTGGTGTTCCAGGAGAAGATACGGACCACTCTCTTCCCTCAGGAGATAAGCTTTGGATCTGGCTTCCAATTTTGAACCCACTGTTTGGGCTGGGTTCCGATTTGGCCACGAGTTTTTACGCTGAGAAAGCGATGCTGAGTTTAAAATTGTCTTTGATTTTCTTCCCATGCACTTAGAGGAGCTTTGAAATCCATTCAGTGAAGGCACAAAGCTCGCAAAGAGTCTGGCATTGCTGCCTGGCTTGCAAGTAAATCAGGGTGTGGATGACACAACAGCACAGGACTTTGTTACCCAAGTGCTCAGCTTCTCTGCTTTCCAGCATCTTGTTGACAGAATCTCCTCATGCTTCGTGACTGGCTTTGAACAAAATTCCCGCCTGACCATATCAATAAACAGAGATCCACATTTTCCTGTGATGCAGGACATCACAATGTAAAGGCGTAATCATCATTTGGGATTTTTGAGCAATTAAGGAAGTTAATTTTGAGCCTCAGTATTTGCTATGAGGAAATTTCCAACCACTTCTTCACTGCTGGCTTTGTCAGTTGCCCAGAGCTGATCAGTTCTGTAAATCACCTGATCCAGAAGTATCTGCCAAGTAATTTATGGAGGCACCTTCAGTACGAGTGGAGACCAGCAAAGCCCCTTTCCAGTGGTGCAGGAGATCCAGCTGTACAATTCACTGCACTGGGAAAAAGCTTTCAGATATCTGAAGCATGGGGCACACAGTATCTGCAAATCCTCATCCCAAGGGATTTGGGACTAGTAGACAAATGCCTGAGGAAGGCAGTCACATTTCTTGAAGTTATTAAGAAGCAGAAGTAAACAACTTGCCAGTTAAAGATGGCTGTTTTCTTCAATTATTTTTGCACCCAGGGACCATGACTCTGGTACAATTCCCACCCTGACAATCCACTGGATCAGCTCTGATCTGTAAGGAAATGCATCATTTAAATGACTCCTTGAGATCCTCTTCCAAGGAGCCAATGGAAGAGTTAAGCTCTCCCAATGGGCTTTCAGGGTCCTTTTTCTCAACACACATAATTTGCTCTGGTTCCTCTAAGTCCCAGACCTGCTCAAGGCTTGCATGCAAGTAGCTTTCTCTGTCATGAAAAAGCTGTCCTGGCACAACCCCAGGAGATTCCTGCAGCAAAGTGCTGGACAACTCCATCACCAGAGCCAAGAGAACAGCCCTGAAAAAGGGCTTGGGAATAACTTTTTAAATCCATCCTTTCCACGGCTCCCACAATTGCAGCTAGTGGGCAGCAAGACAGTTCGTTAGCACAAGCTCTGAGTAATTATTGTAGATGGCATTTGCTGAGTAAACCCTGCACAATTACTGTGTAAATAAGAAGCTGTTTCATGACATTTGTATCCATCAGTTGGAGCAGGGAGGCAAGAACAGAACAGCTGGGCTAAGGATTGCAGCACCCTCCAGAATGGGAGCCCAGCTGCTGGAGGACTTTGGGCCTCACACCTCTTCCTCCTAGATGGGCAAACCCAGAATATTCACTGAATGGAAATCTGGCAGCCATCTCCCACTCCTGAAAAACACCTAAGCAGCACCATGCAGAGACAGAGAGGAAGGACAAAGTAACCTGAACCACGCAGTGCGCTCCGAGAATTCCCTGCCCTGTGCCAGCACAGCAAAGCCACCACCTCTGAGATGGGGTCACTCAGGTGGGGCAATGACAGCTGCTCCCAGAGAAGGACTTGACAGCACTACTAGAAGACAGGACAAGCATAAACCTTGTCAGCAGGCTGCCTGGACTCTGTTTTCCTAGGAGTGTGCTCATCCTGCTCAGCACAGCAAGGCCCATACAACACCACCCAGAGAAACCACGGACTGAGAGCCACAAGGTGACAATTCCCAAGCAGGGAAAGAAGCAGGGGCTGGCCAGGGATGGTCTTTCTGCAGACACCCTGGGCTAAAGCAGGGCTCAGCCACTTCTGGTCTGGCCGCCTCTGGGAAGTGGGAGGGAATCCAGGGTCAGGGAATGCATTTCTAACTTGGCTCCTACTGCCTAATGATGAGTCCATGTAAAAAGGACCCATTCTGGAGGTCAGTTGTCTGGAGGGTTTCAGTACTCATTCACTAAAGCTGTTCTGCTCTGTAGCTCTTTGGCCTTTGAGGAAATGCTGGCAAAGCTATGGCATGGTAGCTTATCCCTGCACTGCCTGGATTGTTGTGGCATCAGTGATCCAGAGCCAGGCGTCTCCAGTTTGTATGGGAGATCCCCTGGAGGCTGCAGGGACAGCACTGCCCTGCTGACCACAGACCCTTCCCAGCAATTAAACAGGAGCCCAGTGATCAGGGAGAGTGTTTGTACCTTGCCTTCACTGGGGTGAGAGAGGCAGGAGAGGCCTGAGATGTCACAGTAAACTCCTTGCTTATGCACCCGGGCTTCTTAGGGCTTAAAGAACACGCTGATTTCAGCTGAAAAATTTGGCCTGATCTCTCCCTCCTAAAGCAGAAGGAGACAGCAAAACATTTATCTTCAAATATGACATTTCTTGTTTTCAACCACAGCCCTGTAAGCATTTAGAGCATCAATGACAAGCAAGGAGTGAGCAACACTTATCAATAACACCGATAATAGAGTTTGGAAGCAGCTACAAAAAAATCTAAGTCCCTTACCTTTACTGACACCTAATAGTAGATTTAAACCAGGGGTTTAAATCCAGGCCAGGCTACCAGTGTGTCTGTAACTGTCTGCTGCTTCCTCAGGGTCTTCTCTCTCTGATTCTCTCTCATAGGGTCCTGGCACTGATGCTCAGACCCAAGAAGCCTTGTCATGCAATTTTGGAGGATCTCACTTATTCCAACTGGTTTTTAAAAAATGCATGACTTATATTTCCTCAAACCCCAGCATTACAACTGTTTCTTAACGGACTTGTTGACATAAATACATGAACCTCTGGTAACTATAATGACACTCCAAAAGGACTGAAAAATTTAGCTTACAGAAGGAAACAAAAAGAACAGTTTTTTTGGTTTTTTTTGTCAACAAAGTGAAGCTTTGATTCCGCTTGCTGCTGGGTATCCTCACTACTCTGTCCAAAAGTCTTGAACTGACTGGAGCCTCCAGCTCTCCTGAAGCATAAATATTAAATAACTATAATATTGCCCATCGACTTGGCACTTAGAGCTCAAAGGACAGGCCCTCGAGGAATTAAAGAGCTGTGACATGGTAAGTCACTGGGGTGCAGCTGCAAGCAATTCCATAATGCATAGTCTGCTTAAAGTTAACAGAACAGAGGGAAGGACAGACAGAAAAAACCCAACACTGTTTCAAACACCCACAAGCAAGAAGGAAAGACTGAAAGAATCAATTCACTTGGATTTTACTCAAAACCTAGAGGAAACACATTTGCTAGATCAGATGTTTCTACCCAGCAAGCAACTGGATGAAGATGAAGCCTTACTTTCCAACAACATGCTTAAGGCTGGCAACCCACACTCAGCATGTGAGCCATTGGACCCCTCAGGTCCCACTGGGATGCTGCATGGACTCACCAGCACTCAGAGAGTAATCGTGGACTGACAGGAATAAAAAGCATCTGGGTTGCTCTGAACAACATCAGCTCTGCTACAACACCTGGAGCTTGGCTAAGACAAGCACTGAGAAGAAACACTAGGATGATCATTTCCCTGGCTTGGCTAATTAGAGTCTAATAACTCACCCGTGCTCATCACCCAGCTGCTCACTGTGTGTTTAACAGCCTGAATTCAGTGCTCTCACCCTGGGCAGAGCCTCCCCCGTAAGGGGGATGCACCAGACAGCTGCTTGCCTTTGCTTCAAGCTCAACAGCTGGAGGTGAATGCACACCTCAGCTCCACAGTGTTCTGCACTTCTCTTAAAGGTACTGCCTGGGCTGAGCTGCCCAGTGGCCCTGCTTGATCCTGCAGCTGCTGTGGCCTCTGCCCAGAGAGCTGCATCCAGCCCTCGTTTGGTTCCTGCACGGTGCCTTGCCAGCCCTGTCAGCACCATCAGCTACACAAACAACCCCTGCTGATACGCTGGGGAAGGCCATTAAGGAAATGTCAAGAGCAGTGATGATGGTCGAGGTTGTCATCTTCAAGAGGGGTGTAAAGCAGGGGAAGAGAACACATCCTGAGCCTTAAAACCAAAATACACAGCTGCAGTAAAAGGGAGGAGTTCAGCAACAAGTGGGAAAGAAATGAGTCCAAATTCCAGAAATGCCACGCAGATCGCTCCTAGGAAAAGCCTCCATTTGCTCTGTAGAGACTCACATGGCAGACAGCAAACTGGGGAGAAGGTATTTGAATGAGACAGGACAGGAGCAGGGATCCTGAGGGTGCAAACGGATGCCAGGATTTGACTGTGGTCCTGCCATCAAGGCTTATAAGGGCTGTGCACCAACAGGTTACCAGGGACAGGCACCTTAGAGTTTGTGCTGGCTGTCAGACAGCGTCCACCATAAACTGAGCATCCAGCTTTCTGGCACTGTGTTATTTCTTGCAAGAGTTGGGGATCTTGGTGTAAAATATGATTCTGCTTTTTCAGGTTTTACACCACATCATCCTTTAGCTGCTCTGAAGCTGAGTTCACACAAACAAGAACAAGGTCTCAGAGCCAAATCACTACTGGGAAACTCAGAAAGCATCCCTCCTTACACCAAGGCCAGAAAACAAACTTCTTGGAGACTGAGACTATCAGTCCTTCGGGTCAACCACCTCACAAAGTGCTGTTTGGCTGTTCATCCTGCTAGATTGCAAGCTGATGGTACTCACTGGTCTGTTTTATGTGCTGCCATCAGATCTATTGGCCCTGTGGACACTGGGGCAGTATGGTTATTACTCAGAGGCTGACAGAGGCAATACATCTGTTAATGGAAGCAAGTGTAATACAATTCATAAGCAAAAATGAAGCTAAGCAGGAGAGAAAGAAAATTAAAAAGAACCGTTGGCCTGATGAATATGCATCTGCTAACAACAGTGCTCTGTTCTAGCTGAGTGAGTTTAGCTGACTTTGGGATTTACCAAATGCCAAGGCCAGCACATCTGTGACAGAAATATAACTGACACAGGGATCTTACCCCACTGCTTTGGAGCAGAGGAACAGCAATATATCACAGAAGCAAGGAAAGGGACAGACCTGACTGGGCAGGGGACTTGGGAAGGGGGTGCAGGGCCAGAAGGCAGGGACAAGGGTGGGAGATGGTAACCAGCCCGTGCTTGATGCTTATGACAGCTCTGTCTTGCTGTGAGCTGTGTCCACGTCATCTGTCCTGCTCTGGTTACTGTCTACTGAGCTGTGGGTGAACAGGACTAGGATAGCAAACTTAGTGTTCCCCTGCTAAGCCCTGGCAGCCAGACAGACCGACTGCATGCCTGAGCCCCTAAAGTCACTTGCAGCAACTGTTCCAACTGCAGCAGCGGATACTTCAGCCCTGCACTCATATCCTTGCTCCCAAGAAAACCGATTAAAAATTAAGACTCTTGATCTCCTGAGATCAAATCACCATTCTGCAGGATTCAGTGTATTTGGACAGAAACTTTTGGCAATACATCACAGAGAGCTTCCTTGTACTGTCAGGGAAACTGAAAGCCAGGGCGTTTGACTCCAAAGGTGGAGGGTAAGAAGAAATCATCAGTTATGCATAGTCTACTATTCTGTGCTATTCAACCAAATTCTTTGAAGACATAACATATTCTGGAAAACTTTTGCCATTTCTCCTTTCATTACTGCAGTATGCCAGACTATAAAGCTGGAAAATGTTGTTAGATATTTCTCCTGGGAAATTAAAATAGGCTGTTTGAGGCTCACATACCTGCCTCCCCACAGGAAAAAAAGAACTACTAGTCCAAAGGATAAGCCTCGTTACCCTCCCTTACAGACTACAGCTACATGTGTATGAGCCTCAGGACACCTCAGGAGCCAGTGCTCTGCCTGGGCTGGTATGTTCTCTATAGGATGGCTGGTAAGCCAGAGCACAGAAAAATACTGTGGATGCTAACCAGGACAGAAGTAAAGCTATGCAGAGCTGTGAACATGACAGCACACCACTTCTGGCACCATGTCAGCCTCTGCCAGGCTACCACAGCAGGTGGCCTGAAATACAGACAGTGGATGGATCATGAGACAGCACAAAATCTCCAGCTGTTGTTCCCTGGCTTTGCTACAGCATCCAGCGACGTGATACAGGAGGGGTCAGCTCACTGTGACTCACAGCTACAGAAGTGATCTCTGTGCAACCAGAAATACATGTGGATCCTGTTTTCCCCTCACTCAGGCCCTAGATGATGAGAATCTGCTGGATCTCCACCAGCCCAGATAAGAAAAAGCTGATCTTGAAAAGCTAGATACCAACAATGTTTGGCCAAATCCCTGCCTCAGTCTGGCAGAGGGGGAAAGCCATTCACACAGAGGAAATCACTGCTTGGAGCAGACAGAAAATCAAGACAGAGCTGGTAACAGAAGCACTGAAATGGCACCCAAAGAGCAGCCTGTTAGTTCAGGGCACTCAGGAGAAAGGCAGTGCCAAAGTTAACATCTGCCTCTTTCCATAAATAACTGAACCCACTACAAGCTGTGGGATGGACCAGAGCTCCCACTGGACATGGTGTCTTCTGCCAGACACTGATGTGCTCAGCAGTAACCTCTCCTTTGGATGGGGACCAGATTTGCAGGAACAAACAATGCTGTTACCTCCTGAGCCAACCTCAGGGCTGTAACCCAGCCACCTTGAAGACCACCTCCATCAGCTCAGAGTTAACACGTGACACTGGAGAGTCATGACCAGGCAATGACAGGAGAGTGATGACTTGTCAAGGTCAGGGTAATGGTAACAAATCCTTGTCCTCCCTTTCCTCTGGTTTCTATTTCCAAGGAGTCAGCTCCCATGTGTCTGCAGTGTGATTTACAGCTAAGCTGCGGTGGGGAGTATGCAGCAAAAAACCAAGGACTTTCTCCTTTAGTAGCCACCTGGGCTTCTTGCACAGCTGCTTCTGCTGATCCATCATGTGTATTTGCAAAAATAAAACACAATTTGAGATGCACTCGGCAAGTCAGAGTTGCATAACAGTTTGTTTCCCACAGGCTTGGATGGATGCTCAAAATGTTCATGGTCACATGGTGATTCCAAAAATCCCTGCCTCCCTTTTTTGTTAGTATTTTCGTCAGTGACTTAACCCTATACAGACTACAGTGACCTGCTGCAGCTTCTGGAGACAGCAACACCTGAAAATACTGGCAGCTAGTGGCCCACACAGCAAAGCTTCTGCACAAGCCCTGCAAAGCCACCCTGCCCAGAAAGCCTTTCCAAGACTACTATTCCTCCACCAGCCTCCTAATTTCTGGAAGCAATTATTTCCTCCAGCTACTTGTCAAAAGACTTTGATTTTCTATAGAGTGTTCCCAGACATCATGGGTGATGGGTGGGAGGAAGAGAGCAGCCACTGCTGGCCAGAAGGTCAGAGACAGAAAGGTCCCAGCTTTGGGGGCCTCTCCAGCAGATGGACTGGCAGCACAAGCGAAGTGTCTGTCCAAGGTAAAAGTTACAAAACCATCAGCACAGAGAAGATTGTAGACAGTGGAATTTTAGATTCTGTATTTGATAAAGAGGAGAAAATATTATCATTTGAGGTAAAGACACCATATGCTAGAGCAGGGGGAGACAGACAGGACAAAAACTCCAAATGTGAAACCAACTGTTCCACAAATAATGGCATTAAAGGAAATCAAAAGATTGATAATGCTGGACAAAACAGAAGGTAGTAGCCCACTTGTATTCAGTTCTAGAACAAACCATGTAACATTAAAACAGCCACTTAGGAAGGGTTTCCAATCAAGGCCGTGATTTATGTCTGTCCATCATCAGATGGAGTACCAGGACTCTGCTGTGGGCAGCCAGACTTCTGGAGCTCACATTAGTGCACTTCAGGAGCACAGGGAAGGTTAAGGTAGTTATGGAGACGTGGCCCCACTCTAGTGAAAAGGAGGAGCCTGGGAAACACTACAAAGTCAGCTCAGCACACCACAGGATGTTGTTAATGCTCAGCTCATCAGCTCCCACTTTCTGCAATATTCCCACTGCTCTGACACAAGCTTTTGGTCACATCATGCTGCTGTCAGCTACAGTGGTGTGAAACTTGCATTGTTCTGACACTGGTGGCTCTTAGCCTTAGATGGGCTATAGAAGTAACCAAGAAGAGAATATGATCCCTATGAGAAGCGACCCTCACTTTTAAAAATTTCAAAGGCTTATTAAACCTTAACAAAATACAACAAAAGACTGAATAAGGAAAAATAACAGCTCTGAGAGTTTTGCGACCAGCAGCCATGTGCTTGCTCACAAAATGGCTGCTCCGCCTTTTATACCCCTGGGGTTGCATCAGCCAACCTTGGTCCCTCCCAAAGTCTGCCAGTCAACTCTTCTTTGCCATTTCTTGGTGGAGACTACTTTCTTGCAACTTGGAGATGAGGTGTTGTCATGCCTTGCCTCCTAGTAACAAGCTTTCTCTATTACACACCCTCCCTCCACATACCCCCAACAACTAAAACCCTCCCGTGGCAACAATGGGGGGAGGTGGGTGGGGTAAAGGGGACTATGAGGAGAACAGAGAACATCTAAATAACAAACCACAATAACATAACTATACATCAATAAATCATAAATCTTCCTTAACATATACACAATAATTCCGTAATTGCAAGAGCCAATCATCACATGACTTATCTATAACAATCCCCTTCCTTGGGAAAAAAAGGTGTTTAACCTTTTTCAAAAGAAAGCAGAGTTTGTGATTATTCTAGAGTTTACTCGAAGATGAAAAGGGATTTTGCACTGCACAGACAGTAGGCATTCTTCATCTCACCCTGTGCAAACACTCAGAATTTGGGCTCTGGTTGATGGAAGGACATGGGGGTTTGCTTGTATAAGCAGTATTTTCTGTCCCTGTGTGCAACAGAAAAGTCCATTTAAACCTGCCAGCCTTGTGTCCAAGCTCACAAATGACACTGGAAAGGACACTCAGACATGATTCAGTCCAGGTTACTAGAAGGGATTGCCATTTCCATGATTAACCTTAGGAAAAATTTGGCCTCCTTTCCACAGAAAACCAGTACATCCTTCAGGTCAATATGCGAACCCACAGTGCTCCAACACCCTCTGTTAGTCCCTAAACACCATATGTAAGATGTGTCCTTACCTACAATAACTGATCCCTCTAGACACACATGGAATGCCCTTGATGTTGAGCCCTTGCAGCAGAGCTCAGCTTTGGCAGGTCCTGTCCCTGCCAGGAGCCCACAGGGCAGAAATGCTTCCTGCAACCAGCTCTCTGGCCTCACCAGAATCCTGATGACTTCTCTCTTGGCACACAAAGCCAGCCGAGGCAGGGATCTGTCAAGTGACCTCATTCAGGGATGAGGAGGAAGAGGAGGTGGAGAAGCAGGAAGGGAGGTTCTCAGCCATCCCTTACCTTTGGCTCAAGGCAGAAAATGTCATTGCAGAACAGCATGGGGTTTCCTTGCACCTTTGCCCTCTCACTCTGGAGGGTGCAGGTGAGCAGAGTGTTCTTGGCAAGTGGTGTCCACTCTGCACTCCTTCAGAAAATCAGACAACTTATCCTTTTCCTTGTGACACAGCCTGGGATACTGCCTGCAGCCACAGGAGAGACAAACCCAGCAGGTTGTTTAATAAGGCACATCTTTGCTGAGAGAAGTTGACGTGCAGGCACAGCAAAGCACTTGGGGAGGAGCAGCAGCAGCGCCTCAGCAAGGGGCTGACCCCACGCCACGGGGTCCCAAATGGATCAGAGGATCACTTGCTGTTCACTGGCACAGCAGGTAGTTCTACTCCACACTTAGAAGCTCAGGAGAGGTTTTGAAAGCCAGCAGCCCTCAAGAGAACCTCCTGGCTCAAATCCACTCCCACAACTGAGGGACAATCCACCAGCCATCTCAGCTGGCTTTTCCTGGCACTGAGCTGCTCATGGGAGGTAGATAAAGATCAAGGAGCAACCACTGCAGGACTTCCCTGGGAAGGCCAGAAGAAGCTGACTTTCAGCTGCAGGTTACCAGCATCACTC
The DNA here is from genome assembly GCA_013399835.1 of Leptocoma aspasia. Classification (NCBI taxonomy): domain Eukaryota; kingdom Metazoa; phylum Chordata; class Aves; order Passeriformes; family Nectariniidae; genus Leptocoma; species Leptocoma aspasia. The sequence goes on from VXAX01007628.1 coordinate 432,036, forward strand.
TTTGTTCCTTCCTTTTTGGACCTGCAGGGATAAGCAAACTCTATTTGCCCCTTTCCCTGCACAGACTTCCACCAGCTCTCCCTTGCTTGGTAGCTGCAGCATAAATCACTTTTGTGTTTAAAGATCACAACCAAGACAAGAGAAGGAAGCACTGCTACAAAGCAGTTCCTTCTGAGCTGGCAGATCACTGTCCCCCCTTCACAGTCCAGTCCCCCAGCCAAGAAGAACCAGCAGGTGACAACTGGGAGGACAAGTGGAAGCTCCATATGGGGTGAATCGAGGGAGTGCAGTATAAGCAGGACAACTCAAATACAGCCCAATTCAAATACAATTAGAGAGGAAATACAGTCATGGACATTACCAGCTGCACACAGACAGAGCCTCAGGCTAACGCTGTCACCAGCACCAAAAATACTTGCTGTGGCTGCTCCCTGCGGAGCGCCATCGGAAATGTCTCTCCATGGCTGACCTACAGTGCCAGGCATGGGGAGGGCTCCCACCACTGGGATAAGTGACCTTCAACTCAACCTCCATCAACAGACAATAATTCCACCACAATGTCCCAGGAAGTCCTGCAGGAGGGAGACAGAGCAAACTCCTGGATAGACCCTCTCATCATCCAGGGATTTTTAGGTCCCCTCCCAGTGCAAGGTCCTGCACTGCCCCCTCTCATCAAAGTCTTCTCTGCTCCAAGATCTCTGACAGCAGGACAGTGGCCTTGGAGCTATGGCCATCCCTAAGACTGTAAGTAAGGAAGAATGTCCTGGTCCAAGTCTAGGACACAAACTGTCATGAAAGCAAATTTAAGGGGGAAAAAAAAATCTGGTTAAACTTAGCTATGGGGAAACCTGGTTGTTTCTGAGGAGGATCACTCAGAGTCCAGACTAAGACAGGTGGGTGGGAAGAAATGGGAAAAGAATGGTCCAGGGAAGTATCCAGAGAAGGTTGTGAGATTTTCTTTTAACACACTGAGCTTACATGGAAGTCAGACACTGTGTAATTAAATAGAGAACAGTGGAAAACTAGATTTGGCCTGCAAGGCATTTCTGACCTAATTACGTTGAACTTTATTTGCTCAGAAGCCCTTAAAAAGTGCTGCAGTTTGAGGCAGTTTCCTGATCAGCTCTGGATTCAGACTAACTCCTATGAACCCACATCCATCCAAGTCTGAAAAGTCACACAAGGACTCCCTGAATCACCCAAGCTTTTCAGTGTCATTTCCAATCCATCCCCCTGGGCTATAAGTGTTTCTGTACTGCCTGAAATGGGAGTTTCAAAGCTTCCCCAAATACATCCTTTGAAGAAACAGCCCCATCTCTCACCACCATGAAGACCCATGGTGCCCAAGCCAAATGCACTTCCAAGCCCTGTGTGGCCTTTCCTTCCTGCAGAACCCTCCACCCCCAAACCCTCACCAGCCTCTAAAGAAGGATAGAAATTCCTCATTGTGCTGAAAACCACAAGAGTGCAGGGCAATGCAACATCCTACAGCAGGATGGCCTCACCTGTCTGGGCCAGCAAAGGCCCCTGCCCTGCACAGCACTGCAATGGAGCCTGACATCCACAGTCAAAGCTGGAGTGGAGGGAACTGCAGTAAGCACCAGAACAGCTGACCCACCTGCACTGGGTTAAGTCCTACTGCTCAGTGCAGTCCCAGGTAAGGAGTCTTGACACTCTCCTCAGCCTCATGGACCCTCTGTAGTCCAGAGATCTCTGGACCTCAGTGGTTTGTGGCTCCCACAAACAAGAATTTTCTCTCTGAGGAAATCCAGTCATTGCAATCAACTCTTCTTCCCCAAAACATCATATTCAGTTGGAGTATAGATGGAACTGGAATAGGGAGTGCTGAGCTCCAATACCCTGAAGCCCAGGTTCACACACCATGATATCTGGGATGGTTTAACCTAAACAATTTAAAAGCACTGATATTCCCTGAAGCCATATGTTAGTTTTACCCTTGGGCAGGATATCGCACTGAAATGCATTTTTCAAACTCACCTCAGTTTCAGTTGATCTTCCTCTTCTGAGTACCAAAAGCCTTCCACTGGAAGCAGGCTGTGACATAACTCTGGTTGCGGATGACCAGAAGAAAAGTGTCACAGCTTTTAGCTGATTGAGCAGTTTCATGGATCAGTACATTTATCACATCCCTACAGCTGTGTGAGGATGTCCCATATACCACCTTAAGCACTAATTCTGGCTATGTTTGTAGAGATTTGTCCCCAGGGTGACAGTATTTACAATGAGATTTTTCAGATGTGCTCAGGTGGCCCACTCAGATGACGGAATTCTGCATCAAAGTCATTCAGGTGACTCTGAGGAGTCTCAGCTTGCCCAGGGTCTCCTGCAGGCCTTCCTGTCTCTCCTGATCCCTTGTCACTGACAAGGAAGGATGCCTGGGGGCATGTGGGCAGAAAAGGGGGACCCAGAAGAACAAGTGAAGTGACAGCCCACTGCAGGAAGGAACACAGGCGAGGAAACATGACTCAATACTCTACAACATTCAAGATGACAAACCACTACAAAATGAACACCATGAAACTATCATCATCTTCCTGTCTAAACCCATGGCCACATCAGTCTTCAAATATTTGGTATTGTTCTGATCTCAAAAACCAAGCTGAAGCATTTAAAATTAAATAAAGAAGTGCAGAAAAAAAGTTTAAAATTACAAAGCAGCTTCTATATGAAGAGTGAATGGGATTTCTTAACCTAGAAATTGAAAAGATAGAGGTTTGCAAAAGCATGAATGGCCTGAGATATGGGAATAAGGAAAAATTTGTCACGAATTGCCATCAAACAGGAACCCAAGGGCTTGAAAATGTTATCAGTCAGAAATGACAAAAATGTAGTAGTACTCTTCCAGGGAATATCCCATCCTTTGGAACACACTGCTGGGGGAGGCCATAGATTCACAGAGAGCAACTGGGCTGATGCTTGGAAGATAAAACCATCAGAAGCTATTAAACAAAGATGAGACTAAAGCCTCCAGCCCAGGAAAATGCCAGCTCCAGAGCCCAGGAGGGAGGAAGCAGATGCTCTGCCTGTCTCTGCATGCTTTGCTGAGCATCCCCGACTACTGTGCTCCCGGAGAGCAGCCAGGGCTGCAGCCACCCCAACGCTGCTGGCTGCCAGCACCAAGGGCTCTGGAGAAGGCTGGAGGTTTTGCCAGAGCACCTTGTACCACACAGGGGGGTAGTTGGCACATGCTGCTTTTATACCCCCACAAATGGCTGGGTACAGCAGAGCAGGCACAGATGCCAGGGAGTCAGGAGGATGCTGCAGATCTTTCTACCAGGCAGAGAACTGACACAGAGAGTGGAGCTGTTGGGGTTGGCTGAGGGCAGCTGCAGACTTCATGTCTTGGGTGCCAAATTAAATGTGACATTTCATTTAAGACTCTTGTTTGTTTAATACATATGTTTAAAAAATAAATCTCTGTACAGCAATTCAGCAAGAGGCATTTCACTTGACAGGGTAATGTCCACGGTGTGCAGTTTGGGATGCTCTGCTGCCATGAAAGCACATTTACTGAATCTAGATGGGTCTGCCCTATCATCATTTACACAACACGATCTTATTACATGCTGTCAATTCTTTCATCCTTAAATCCTTTGGATACATTTCCTACAGATGGCAGGACACAGCTCTTTCTACAACCTGGGCAAAGCAATGCCTGGACTTGAAATTCAAAGCCAGACTTTTTTATACAAGAGTAGAGCAGATGTTTTTTGGGTTGTACAGTCCTGAACAAGGCTCTGACACAACAGAAACACTATTGTGTTTTATCCTATCACCCAGCTGCATGACTACGGACACAGGTATCTTAGCATATTGTGATCACTTTTCAGTGCCTGGAAGTAAAGAAATTGAGCCCTGGGTCACCCTCTGTGGGGCCTGTAAAAAGACTGAGGGGGAATTTACAGAAAAGCTAAAACATCTCTCTGAATTCTTTTAATACTAGATGATCAGCCTAGTGCAGAAGGGAATTACTGTTCAGAGCAGCACAAATTGTTCTTAAATAGAAAGACAAATTTTGTTTAGCCTGAAAGTATATCTCAGTGATTGGATGAGCAAACCCTTGAACAAGATTTCAAAATAAATTTCAGGGTTTATGAAGAACATTTTCCTAGGATTCAGCAGCTGGTACTTTCCTTCATCAACTACTGCTCTAAATATTTGAAAGCTGGTAGCCAGATTGATTAGACAGAATAGAAATAAAACAGCCCTTGCTGTGTTTCATCTTCTGAGATGATTCTTCCTCTATCCCTGTCACTCCCTCTTTGCTGAATTTGGATTTTAAATCTTTTTCAGGAGTGCATGACAGTCAAATTTGGAATATTTGGCTATTAAAGAAAGCAAGTTCAATTTCATTTGCCCAGCTTTTTAGAAGACTGGGCCTTGTTGTCAGCTCTTCTATGAGCACAGCTGAGTCATTAGGAGGTTACAACAAACCTCAGAGCATCCTCATCATTAGCACTGCTGGTGTTAAAGATCAGAAGTTCCCAACATGGCCCAGGCCTCAGCCAAGCACCCACTGAACCCAGGCAGCACATTCCAAGAGGAGGGTCTCTAGCCAAAGGCATTGTGAGGAATCACATGAAAACTGGTGGGGATGAAGTGGGAGATGGAAAACCATGAGCAGCCAGCAGTGGGTACAAGACTGGCTGTGGCTCTTCAGACAGTCTCTGGCACGATAAAAGTCAACTCATTTTCAATCAGGCTCCTCACTGCAGCCAAGTACTCCCCACTATCTCCTCTGCACTGTGCTAAGGAAGATCTGTGTGTGTTGCTGGATGAAAGACTCCAGCACAGGAATATCTGGGAGCCAGCACTGGAGCTTTGTTCTGCCTGGCATGAAGGAGCCTTCCAGAATATACTGGAAAGGACACCAAAACCCTGGGATGATGAAAGACAGCAGCACTGCTGCACAGCCAGGGGGCCATGGGCCATTTTTAATCTTTATTGCTGCTACATTAATGATACACTTGGGGTACCTGCCTGGCTGAAACATTGCTTTTGGCCCGTGGGGAAAACACTGCCAGACCATTAGAATGAAAGCAAAGACAGACTCAATATACCACTTAATAAATCAATCACCCTTCAAGCTGCTCTACTTCTTCTCAGCAGATGCTGATTGATCCACAAGGAGAGGAATCTAATGAATGGGCAGTTCTGCCCTGAAACACATCCAGAGGTAACGACAATTAAGAAGATATTTGTGATCTCCGGGGATGATGGAGTAAGCAAGCTGTGGTCAAGGATGACCTGCAAAGAGATGGAAACCACACTCTTCCAGAAATCCTTCATGTCCTAAAAATGGGCTGTGTGGGATCACAGGAAATCTGTTTCTGTGCATACATGGAGATGAACAAAACAGCCCAAAGGAAAGTTTCAGCTTCCAAACAACCCTCCTAGTACACAACCCCCAGCCTGTGCTCATGCAGTCAACTCTGCAGGTTGCTTTAGCAGGGATTTTTCAGGAGAGGTGTTATGTAGTTCTGGAACTATAAAGCTGTGCAAAAAAACCTTGAGCAAACAAAGCAAACAAACTTTATTCCCCTTCATGTACCCTCAGAATGACAGACTATCTGTCTTGAAACACAGGGCCCTGGTGAGAGGGGAAAGGCCATACTCTGTTTGCAAGCAGCAGAATAACCTTATCTAAAACAGTATAAAATCATTATTACAAGCAGTTCTAGACAAGGGGAACAAAGGCAGGAAGCTGTTGTTACCTATTAGCTGTTTTGACAGAAATGAGCACTTTGGAGACCAATTAGGCTCACCCATCAAGCTAATTAATTGAAACTATAAAAGCCCATAACCAATCAGCTGGATAAAGCATTAGGTACCAGTCCTGCATCTGTGGTAGCGCTGCAACTATTAAGATACAAAATCAACATATAATTGCACAAACTGCTATTTACACCTTTTTTTGCCTACAATAACTGACTCCCTCAACTCACTTTGAAGCAAACATACAAGGACATAAAAGTTCAACAGGAAACAGCCATGCTGCTGGGAATTCTCACAAGTGAAGAAAAAGCAGAAGGAGCAACAGCCACCTGTGACTGGCAGAAAGAAAAATCCCTCTGCAAAGTTTTAAAATTCTTGATAGTCCAAGGCAAAGCTTGGTCTTGTAATAACTGCAGCATCAGTCTGACTTACACATTAAAGTAACACAGGAAACAAGATCTTTTAAAACTCACAGGATACAATAAATTCCTACCAGCTGCCAGCACCGAACACAAATGGAGAAGATTACATCAGTTGTTGCACCACCATGAAGCTCTGGAATCAAAAGAGGCTGCTCCTTGGGAAGCAGAAGGTTTCCCCAATTCTGAGCACTTAGAAGAAGCTCCTCCCAATCTGTCTGGAGGAATGGAGAGTTGCATGAAGATGGACAAGTCAGCCGTGGCCAACGCCAGCTCAGGGTCTGGTGCCATGAATTTAGCTCAACAGTAATTTAATGCTGCTCACAGCAGCATCAGAGCCCCCTCAAACACTCACACAAGGCCGATTTCAACCCAAAAAAGGTTTTGGTATTCCCACCCTGGTATCCTGCACAACACAAGGGTCACTCAGATAAATACCTAATGTGGTAGTGAGTTGCTCAGGCAAGTATTGAACATCCTCCTTTCTGGCTGAAGTCAATATAAATGGAAAGCACTCAGGAACTTGTTTGAGTGATCTCAGGAGTATAAAATGCAAAGCGACAAGAGCTAAACCTCACTTAAACCCTGCTGCCTATCCATATCCATCGGGGGATTTAGAAAAGAAAAAAAAAAAAAAAGAAAGAAAGGAAAAGGCTTGATCTAGAGACTAAATCAATAGGATTTTCATTTCATTTCTCAAACAAGTTCCTGGAAGCCACTGATTGAACGTCAGCCTTGCCAGACAGATGACGACCCTTGGTAGGAAGGGGATTTTTAAGGAGAAAGAACAGAGCTATGAAAAGGTGGCTGTTTTCTGCAACATCTACACAAAAGCACAGATGAGATCAGAGCAAGGCAGTAGTTTTCTCAGATGCTTTACCCTCGTGGGTAGCTGAGATGTTTACAGGTGCTGGCACATCCATACTAGAGTTCCTTGTTCAGCCTCAAACAGCAATAATCAGCCAAGGCTGGGAGTTGCCTGCATGGGTACACTGACCACTAACACACCACCAAGCCCTTGCACAGATGGCCTCACATACCTAAGGAAGCTGATTCAGCCAAACCCGGCATCAGTTTTAACTGCAGAAAGGGATTCAGCATCACAACACGCTTATATTCAGCTGGCAACCCCATGCTGCTCTGCACAGCAGCTGAGCACTCACTAACAAGCTGACAATTCCCCTTGGCCCATTTGCAATGCTGTTTAGCCTTTACTACAGCTTCCCTTGCTGCCAGCTAAGCACACCCTGTAGTTACTCATGATCTTCCCCAAGCCCCAGTGACTAACACATCCCATCAAACTCACTGCCGTTCCACAGGTGACTGAAGAGCTCCACATCAGCTCCCTAATTAGCCATTTAAAATATGCCTTAATTTTTCCTGTGATCTCGTGCCTCATTTTCATCCGAGATGATGTCAGGTTTTTTTCCCCCCCCTCAGTATTTTCCCCCAGTTCTCTGCAGTGAGTCTCAAGGGTCCAACTGCCAGCAATCCCATCTGAGGATGGTTTGTGAAGAGCACAGAGAGGGTTAAAAGCTATTTGCATGCACAACTTGACACTGACTGCCTCAGGAATCTCTCTTTTCCTGCCACATATAAAAATCACCTTAAGGGATGCAAATGTCAGGGCACTACCTGTCCTGTGAGATTACAGCCTAGGAATTAGACAGGGAGAATAAAAGTCTTGAAGACCAAAGAATAATTATTGTTTAATTTGCAGTGTGGTTGTTTGGGTTTTCCATTTCAGCCCGAGAAAGGGCATATTTTATCAGCATTTTGATGAAAGTGGCTCTAAGAAGAGCCACAATTAAAACTCTGAATGAGTGCAAATGCAGATTAGAACAATGTAGTGACATGGAAACAAAACCCAAAAGGAGGATCCCATTTAGAGCCTGAAGAATTCAATCCAAGCTAAATGAAGCACCATTAACAGGAGCACATCAAGGGAGCTAACAGGAGGTACCTGTGTATTCACCAATGATGCAGTCTGGGACTCTGGGATGTCATCCAAGCTGGTAACTGTTTGCTTGGCCCACCAGACAAGCTTCATGCAATGTGTTGGAAATAATGATGAAAATGTTTTGGTGTGCTTTGGATTTAGCAGGAGCAATTAGGATTTGTCACCAGGTAAACAGGTCTTGGTTGAGACACAAAACTCAGTGCTTTAATGCTTAGGGAAAGCTCAAGTGAAACACACTTTGCCCAACAGCTGCTGGGCTTTGGGCTCTTGTACAGCCCCACTGAGAAAACAAAAGTTCTTGGTCTTAGTGCTTTGCTGGTGGTCAATTTTTCACCTTAAAAACATGCTTTGTGGAGTTTGGTGATGATTAGAGCAACACACACAAAATTAATGAGAACAACTGGAGCCGTGGGCAAGCTGAACTTTATACATGTCAGTAGTGACAGCTGATGAAAATGCTGCCATTTCTACTCATTAAGGAGTTCTTGCTGCAATTAGGTCTGACCTGTTCCCATTACCACTAGTGAGAACATCACTACTGGCTAGTGGAGGAGCCTTGGGCCAGCCCTGTTTATGTGCTGGACCCGAGACTTTGCAGAGAGGGGAGGAAAGACAAAGCTCCAGAGCCCTAGAGCTGGATTACTCTACTCCTGCATCTCCCCCAACGGTGGTGTCAGGATTGCTGGAGGTCTCTGCTGGGGCTTGAGGGGATCACTGCCTGGTGTGGAAAAGACATGGAATTATTTTTCCTATTCTTTTGACAGAAATTTTGCCAGAACAGAGAAACTATGGGGGAAGTTATGGGGAATTCCTGGCCATACTTGAGCAGTGGGTTCCATCCCATTCCCTTCCTACTGCTGCCCCTTGTCTACATCTCCCTGGCCTCAGATGGCAGGATCTAACACTCCAGGGGGTGACTGCAGAGGATGCCTGAGAAAGAACATATCTTTTTCAGATTATCAGAAGAGGGTGCAGCCAAGTTCAGGACTTAGTTCTCAGGACTGAGAAACCGAGTGCAAATCAGCCCCTGCCTCTCCTACATCCCACCCCAGGCTGTACCCAGCAGACACCTCTGTTACTGCTGTAGCAGGACCTTGTTACCCCTCACATAGACTTGGCTCTCCAAGACCCTAAGACACAAGTTCCACAGTTAAACTTAAGTCCTCTGAACTTCAGCCAACATCATGATCTGTTCCCTGAGCCCACAGATAAGAAGAGCTGAGAAGGAGACATCCCTGACACACTGTAATAGCCAAATGAAAACCACTGCCAAGAGATGGAGCTGGCAGGCTAAACTTTGGCCTCTCATCCATTAATTGCAAGCTGTTCCTTAAGATAATTCTCATCCCATTAGATCTAGCCTTTCCATGAATCACTACTGCTCCCGACAGGCAGAAAAGATAAGGTTTGATGGTTTTTTAATAGCTTGTTTTCTTCTGCTTTTTAAATTATGTCCTTTTGTATGTTTGCTTTCTTGTATGACATCTAAACTTTTACAGGTCCAAATCTCCCCATGGTACCTTGTAAGCCCCAGACACTGGTCTTGTTTTGAGCAGTGTGTTTGCTCAGGTGATCTCCAGAGGTTCCTTCCAACAAAAGTTATTCTATGATTCTACCTTGTAAATCAGCCCAATTGTTTTTCACATGTTCCCCAAATTTCTCGTATTTCCTATACACCTGTGCATATACCAGTGGGCAGAGGGTAGATGAACAGGCATTAGAGGAGCTCAACCTTTAACAAAGTTCCCATTGACGAATTCACGATGACATTTTGACAAATATTTAACACAAAACAAAACAAAAAAAAGAAACACAAACTTCAGAGTACTTAAAAAGAAATCTGAGTGAAAGTGGGGATGGCTTAATTAGAATAAAAATTCTGCTTCTATTCAAAGATTTAGATAGTCTGTTTGAAATTTAAACTGCTTTCAAAGGTTCACCATGAAACAGAAGAGATGACTGACGCTCTGAAATGACAAGGGAAATCAGATCAACTCTGACTATCACTTGGGGCATCTAATGAGAGGACCACTGGAAAGCCACGTGCTTGTGGCCTTCCAGAGAACAGGTCTCTTTGGCTCTTTGGTCAGGTAAATAACCATTTCAGAAGCTGCTCATGCTCAGGAGGGGCCAAGCCAGCTACTAACGTGTTCCAGCACCCTCCAGGAAATTGGGGACAGAGAAAACTCAAAGATTGCATCCTGCTTAAAACACCACAAGCAACAGCAAACCCCACACATCCTGCCCATTTCCAGCCAGGGCTGCAGGGCAGCAGCTCCAATGCTCTGCTTCCTTTTGTTGCACTTCACCAACTCTGTTATCACCCAAAGGTGTTTTGCACAACAAAAGTTGAGCTGCCTCACCTCTGGGGGCTCAGCTGGTAACTGAGCTGCCCAGTTACCACGGTTTCCAACCAGCAGAGTCTTCTGGGTGCTGCACTTGACCCGACAGACTGAGAAGTCCAGCTGGCCAGGGAAATCCTGGATGGCTCGGGCACCAACGGCACGAATTGGCACAATGAACTCTTCCCTTTCAGTGATGCAGAGGAGCTGGCAGAAATAATCCTGCAGGAAAAGAAACTGTCTCAGCACAGGACATTTAAGTGCCATCCCCACAGCAGAAGAAAAACTGCTGTGTTCCATGACGCTAAGAGTAGCATTCAGTAATTAATGGTACTTTGTACCTCAATGACCTTTCATTCCAGTAGGATGACTTGGATAGGGCTGTTAACTTGCAAAGAAGAAACAACTCTATTGATTCACCTGCTTTCACAGCAGAACCTGACAAAATTATCTGATACTTTGATTCTGAGGCACCAAAATAGAGTAATTTCAGATAGTGGATTACAGCAATAACAGAACCTCCTCTGACCACCACTGCAGACTATTAAAGGCACCACTAAGAATCCAGCTGTGCCACAACACTAAGTCCAGACCCAGCAATGCAGCAATGCTGGTGGAGCTTGGCAGGTGCTGCTCTGGTACATTTTCAAAAGGACTTCATCACATGCATGATCAACAGCCCATTTTTGGTGAAATACTTTCCAAGCTGGAGATGGTAACTGCTCTAATGCCAGTTGAGTGTGGGGTATGTGTGTATTTCCCACCTCTTCCCACAACATCATAGAGACAAGGCTGGGGACACACACTCTTAAAAAGCCATCTGATCCATCTCCCCACACTGAACTGACTCAGCCCTAGTGCCAAAATATTCTTGCCAATGTCTGACAAGTACTTAAATCACTAAGAATTTCAGCCCTGCCCTCAGCAGCCTACTGCAGCTCTGCCCTGGACTTAGAGAGCTCTTCCCATGGGAGAATCTCAGTCTCCCTTTACATCTCACCCCAGCTGCAGGGGACACAGCAATAATTTTGCTGCCTTTTCTGTGTGGTTGATGCCTTAATCACCCCTCTCTTCCAAGGTCTCTAGGAGTGTCTTGGTGCCTATATGAGCAGGGTGGGATGGAACTGTAAACAGGAAACCCTCAGGCATCCCTACCAGAGCCAACTAAACCCTGCTATTCCCAGTCACTGGCTTGTTCAGGAAACAGCCAGACAGCCCCCTCCTCCAGCTGTCTGGCATTTAGCAGTAGGAAGGTGAATCAAGTCACCAAAACTATTTCACTGTAGGAATGAGCAGATCAATCACCAGATGCACAACATGGCATTGCTGTGCTGGCAGCATCACCTTGCCCCTGCCGAAATCAGTGGTAGAGCTGCTGCTGTAGGGCCAGGAGCCACTGCCTCCAGCAGCTCCTGTATCGATGAGTTGATAAAAGCTCTGCCTCTTATCACTCACTTGCTGGCCTGATCTTTTCTCCTCAGTGCTTTCAACTCGTTTGATATTTTTATCATTGTTGAAGCAGCAAGCAGACAATTTGATTTAGGAACTGCACATAGCAGCAAACTCCCTTAACCAGAACTGATTCAGATTCTTCCACGGCTGGGACCTCCCGCTCCCATTCCCATCCTCTCCAAACCTGGAAAGGGACCTAAGGCTGCCAGAAGAGGCACAGACATGCAGCTATTGCTTTAACCCAAAGCTTTAACCCATTGCCTGCACAGCAGTGTTTTAAAAATCACTCTAACAGCTGCAGGCACATCCAAGAGACAGTGAAAGACTAAAGAAAGATCTTTTTTGTTTTCCCTAGACATCTCAAATATTCACACTTGAAATTGCAGAAGTGCTTCTGCTGCTCCTATCTGGAAGGTAAAATACCAGGAAGGGAACGGCAGCGAACGACCTACAGGACTGAAGATCACATTTCAGGAGAGCGTTTCATCTTCAGCAGGTCTTTCTGAATTAGCAATTTTGCACTCAATCTTGCAGCCTAAGCCCTCTAAAATAAAAGCTACAGGCAGCCCATGGGAATTTAAAGCACCTATTATCTGGGCACTTCACGTCCCACATTGCTCAGATCCTCAGAAACTGCATTAGCAAATGGAGAGTGCTATTTACGGGTTTTTTTTGGTTGTTGTTATTTTGGCCACACTACTGTAACAAAGGCATTGTAAATCCAATTGAAAGCTGTGTGTCTTTTTAAGCCTTGACATCTTCTATTCAGTTATCTCTCCCTTCCAGATGCCAGGTAGACTGAAGAGGATGCAAGGAGTTCAGTATGGGGATAAAGAGAAAAGAAACCTCAACAACTGGAGGTATCTGAGGGAAGTAAAAGGGAATTTTCAAGTCATTGTCATTGCTAAGAAGAGAGGGGATCAGCATCAATGTAAATAAGAGTCCAAGGAATAAATTCCTCCAAAAGGCAGCACAGGCAGCCATTCCCAGCTCTGCTGCCGGTGGTGGGCACTGGGACTGCAGGGGAAGGGCACTTCTCCGTGTCTGCCAAGGCAAGGCAAGGGCAACGAGCATTTGGCCTCCCAGAGGGAGTGGTGACCTTGGGGAGAATGCTGCCTCTCGCCATTCATGGCCATGCATGTTGTGTCCTGAACCCCTTTTCCAGGGATGCTGCAGCCAGAGCAAGGCTTGACCCAGAGCATTTTAGAGTGTGCTAAGCCTTCAACCCCACCATGGGGTTGGGTCCCACCCAAAGTGGGACTCTGCACCAAAGTGGATGCAGTGTCACACCAAACCCAGGGAAACCCAAGCAGAGAGGGGTGTGCTAGGCAGAGGCTGGCTGTCCCTGCTGCTGTGAACTCATGGCTCACTCAGCTTCAGAAAGCTGAATTTTCTTCCCTTGGGAGAAGAGGATTGCAAATTCTCCACTGCAGCACTGCCCTGTGTTACCAGGACACTAACTCTGGGATAAAACCCAGGGGGTACAGCCAAAACGAGTTTAAAATCTTGCTTTTACTTTGCAAACCCTAAGCAGACTGTTTAAAAACAGGTTTTTAAATAAGCCTGAGTGAGCAAGAGCATGCATCACTTCTATGATTTAGAGATTATTTAGACACAGCTTCAGGCTGCAGATTTTAACAGAAATATAACTTTTGCCTTCAAACAACCCTTCTCTCAATTTCAATGAAAACACAGATGATTCCTCTGCTCTTACTCCCTTTTGATAAGCAAGAAGTTACAAGCTCTGGCCTTCCAAATACCACCCTTGGCATTCAAATTAGTAGCCGCTGAAACTAAACCAACCTCTTGTCTGAGATGTTATTTCCTTAAATTATAGAATTGTTTCATTTGGAAAAGACCTTGAAGATTGTTAAGTCCAGCCATTAACCCAGCGTGGCTCTCAGGCCCTTTGCAGACTCAGACTCACACATCAACCTTAATGCCTGCCCAGTACACAGGATTCAGATGTCAGTTATCCTGCATAACCAGTCCTAAATCCTTCACTGAATTTCCTGCAGCAGACAACATGCAATGAAAAGATCCTTGTAGCATGAGGTAATATAGTAAGTCAAGCAGGGAAAGCTCCCTGCTGAAACCATGATATCATATAGGCTGGAAAAAAGGGCTATTAAAAAAAGAGGAGAGACTGAAGGATGAGAAGAGCTCTGCAGGAGAAGGGGTACCCCTGCTCCTGCCCCCTCAGCTACCAATTCACAGGAGTCTTTGAAACCATCCCTGTTCTCCAGGTTCATTCTGCCTATTCATTTGCTTTCATCTTCTGTCGCTTTCCTCCCTGCAAGAGTCATCTTAAAAGTCTGTTTGGAATAACTTCTGTTGCTACAAAACATCTAACAGGGCTGGACTGAATTTTAAAGGAGTTAATTTCAGTAATGCAGTAACTCATCGTCCTGTCATCTTTCCTATTAATCAGTGAGCAATATCTCAGTCTCCACTGAGCATCAGGAATGAATTTTGCAAACCTTACAGATTGAACTTGTATTGCCTGAAAAATATTGTCTTCCTACAGTGAAAAGAACAAGAGGACAGAACAGAATAAGCTGTGCTACAATTTTATGTGCTTCCTGCTTCCTTCTTCCTTTCAGATAATCTATTAATAAGCCTGAAGGACACACAAATGTAAATATTCCTGTCTGTTGGGTATTTGCCAGTCAGTTCCATAACAGTTTCCAATTAGGCAGAGACTGTCAGACCACAATGCAAGGACACCAGGGAACACAGGGGTGGCATGAGAAGATCCACGCTGGGCAACTGGAGCCATAAAACAGGAACGTGTAAATCAGAAGCAGCAAGAGGAACTAATTGGAAATGTTGCCCAGCAGAAACATTAGCATTTCATATTTATAATGCAAGTGCCAATAAACAAAGAGACATGTCAGCTATTCATTTACTTTCTGACAGTCCAATTGTGTGATACATTCCCAAACAACTGCAAGACAATAGGAAACTGCTCATTTGTCAAGAAAGGGCAACGTGGTGTGAGGCATTTCAGCCACTAACAACTCACATGGTCCTTTTATTTAGGGCTTAGCCACAGTCTTGCCTTGAATCAGGAGTGACTTCACTGAAGTCAGACTTACCTCAGGGAAGAGCAGATTCAAAGCAAGAGAATTATATAAACCAACTGAAACATCCACAACCCTGACACAGGGGTTTGTAGCCCAGGTCACTGGGTCATCCATAATGCCTGTGGATCATGGAGCAGCTGAGATTCAGAGGCTGTTCAAAGAAGCACTCCTAAGCCTTCCACAGCTAAAACACAGATATTCTGCATGCCAGCAGCTTCATGCCCAATGCAAGTGGCTTTTCAGAACCATTTCTCAACGCCTGCCTCTTTGCTAAGGGGTTTTCAAGGTGCTCTGCACCTCCTGCCCCTGCTATCGATGTGTTTCTAGCTGAGCTACAGCACTCTGGTACTTCGCTGACTCGCACTCCATCAAGTACAAGACAAAATGTTCAATTTGCACAAAATTCTGATTCTGCGATAAAAATCCTCACGTGCTCCTTGCTGAGCAGCACACAACCCTCTCCTGATGCCCTACAAAACCCCTGCAAGGAGCCCAAAGCCCAGTTCAGCGAAACTGCCGGGGTGTCAGTGAAGCTGTGCAGAGAACCTTTCGCTGGCAGAGCTCCCTGTGCCACCAGTTCAAGGGCAAGACAAGGGACAGCGTATGGGACATTAAGTGCCCTTGTGGGTTATCTCACCCTACTTCTATCTGTGGTGATATTCACATGTTGCTCTGCTGCCACTCAACTCCAAGTGCAGCACTTTGCCCTTCACGGGTATCAATTTACCTCTTTCACCCTGAAAATGAGCACTAATTCATACTAATAAATCACACTTTAAAGGCACCAGTGTACTTTGCAAAGCCTACCTCAGTGATATTAAGCTCTTGTGCCACTTGAGTAGTACAGAGAACTGCCCTAGGCCAGTATAATTTTTACTCTAAATTTTAACAGTGTTAAATAATTCCTCAGTCCCTCCTAAGGAACAAGGAGCCAGGGACACAGGGCATTTCCTCTTTAGGTTTCTATATCCATGCTGCCTGAGGACAGGACAAAATGTTAAGCTAAGTCTAAACAGCAAAGGGAAGATGGGAAACCAGCTGCACCTGAAGAGATCCTGCACCTTTGCCTTGATGCAGAAATATCAGCTGCTCAGAGCTCCCCCATCTTTGCCTCTCCAAACGATTCAGGTGAAGAATGGTGCTAAGAGATAGCAGGATGCTGGTGGAAAGAGTCAGCCTGCCTCTCTGTTTCCCTGCAAGGCTTCCTTCTTCCCATATCTTAAATCCTCCTGTAATAACAAGCCTCTAGATAACAGCACTGAGATTAGACTTGCCAGGGCCTCAGCACTGATGTTCAAACCCCCAAGCAAAAGCACAGCATGTTTGGCACAGAGCAGTTGCCAGCTGCCAGAGCAACCAGTGACACGCATGAAGACACAGCCACAGCGGTGTCACTGCTCACAGGTTGTACCTGCCCTACATGAGCTCTTTCAGGCAGGTGTCCAAGTCACCTGCAGCTCACCAAACTCCTGCTGACTAAGGGCACGTGGAGCTCAGTGTGCCTGTGCCAGGCTGGCTCCCTGCCACGAGCACACGCAGCTGGGTCGTGGGCAGGCAGGTGTCCTCAGGGACAGCACGGCTGTAAGGCTGGGGAACAGAAGGTGTGAAAACACATCAACTTTGCTTCAGTCCAGGGTGAAGCAGGGAAGTGAATCCCATCTGCCTGGGCAAAGCAGCTCAGCCAGAGCCAGTAGGGCAGTGGTGACAAGGAAGTGCCGAGCAGGTCAGACACCTGCACTAGGATGGAGACAGAACACCTGAAGCAAGTCATCCACATATCCTACAAGCCTAAAGAACCTGCTTGCTTCTGCCTGCACATGGCCATGCAGCTGTGTTCCAGAGGGGGAATGTGCTACTGAAGGCAAAACAGCACTTGTTATCCTGGGGGAAGGAAGAAATTCCCTTCTAACACACCAAGTTTGAGTGGGGTAGTCCAGCTGTGGGGATACAGTCGTGTGGGCAGACCATCAAGAGAAGGAGACCAGACACTGTGGCCTTCCTGTGAGTAAAAGAAACCTGAAGAGCAAAAAGAAGAAAACAGCAAGACAGAGACACAACCCCCAAAACAAGGAGATGGCACAGAGAATTTAAATGGGCCGTAAAGAAGCAAGGGAGAAGCACAAAGCATTACCAGGAAAAGTTGAGGCAGAAGATGAGAGCAGTCAACTTGCCAAAGTGATGGAAAACCACATGACACCCCAGGCTGTGCCTATCAATTATGGGCTTCAAAAGCATTCTCTGCCTGGAGAAACATGACCAGCACTGACTCACAGTGTGGTTTCATTACTACAAGCCAATCTCAGATCCCCAGGGGCTCTTGCTGCCTGGTGATTGTGGCCAGGCAGCTGCCAGGGCAGGCAAGCTGGACTGCTGGGCATTCCTTCCTGCACCCAGGAGGCCCTGCAGGCACCCTGCTGCCAGTTCTGCCCTCTGGAATACACACAAACACAGAGCAAAAAGGCATTTTCCAGCACACAGACATCAACCTCTGAGCACCAAATCATATCTCACAAAGTCTAAAACAAGTGATTTTAATTGACAGGCAGCTTTACTAACGAACAACAAACTCCCATGAAGCTTGGAAAAAAATGGAAGTTTGTTCTACACCATCCATCCAAGCTTGATAATCCATAGCCAAGGCAGTCCTAAACTCTCCAAACTCCATCTGGGGACAACACCACCCTGGGGCAGTGAGTTCCAGGGGCTAATTTCACACTGAAGGCAAACATTTTGGTCACTAAGACCCCTGGAAGATGAATACATGTAGCTAAGACCTTCAGCAAAAGTCACCCAGGACATTTCCGAGGGTGGTGAGGAGCAGCTAGAAGACAGAAAAGCAATTTGACAGCAAACAGGTGCAGACCACCTTAGGTTACCACACAGTCTAAGTCGGTGTGACTCAGAGGAATCTGGTGAGAAACCTTGGAGTCAGAACACAACATTGCTTTTCTCCAGGACATTACTAAAGGCCAACAAAATTCGAACAAAATGACTTCTCTTGGGATTCTCATCTCTGTCTTTATGCACTTAAATACCAAGTATTTTCCTCAGAGCTGATTATACTTTTACACCAGTGCTGTCCAATGGCTGAGGTATTACTAGCTTCAAAATAATTCTTTTGGGAAAAAAAATTAACAGCTCACATATTTATATGCCCCTTTTCAGGGCATACAAATCCCAAGATGCAACTGTACAAGTTAATTATTTTTTACTGATAGTGGCAGAAATGTTAATGCAGATGTCCTTTTCCACTTGAGGAAGCATAAGCAGAGCAAATTCAGTGTTTGTTGGCTTGTACTCGGCAAAGACAAACATTTTCATGTGCTGCATAGATACTGTAGCAGCTGAAGCCAAAAGGCTGAGTAGGAACTGAGAAACTGAGGCACATTTGAATCAGCAGAGGAAACCTGCAGCAGAAGTGCCAGAATCAGTGTGGACCCCACCCATGGAATCACTTGCGCATGGATATCCATGCTGCACCTTTCCAATATTCCCAAGCTAAATGCCAGACCAGGAATGATGGAGTACTCTCCAGGAATAACTGAGGGACCAGAACTGCATCCTTCCTTGCCAAAGAGTCTCCCCTTTGCAGCCATGTCCCTGTTGGAACCTGTTATCTCAGGATACACTTGGACTTCTATTCTTGTTCCTTCACCTGTCTTATGCCTCAACAGCTTTTTTTGGCCACTTGTTTGTTTCTCTCAATAGGTAGGTTTGGGGAGGGGGTTAATTCACCTGCTCCTATCCTGCCTTTCTCTTATCCACACATCTTACTCTTTGTTATACAGCACCACCTCTAATTACACTGTTCTTTTTCTGGCCTTTCTCTATTTCCACTACATTTTACTGTTACTTTTCAAGAGAAACCCTTGTGTCTAAGAAAGTGGTTTGGGAGAAAAGATTGAACTCTGCTCCTTTCCTCTCTCCTGTCTCTTCCCACCAGCTTGCTCTTGGCACAAGTGTCATTTGAGAAAATGTTCCCCTGACTGAAATTCAAAAGGTCTCAGTTTTCCTCTTTACAGTGGAACACAACTGCTGACATTTTTCAACTTTTCCCTTCTCAACTTTCTTGGGAAATCGCAAAACAATCGCAATTTTTTCAAGTGAAGGTAGAATCCTTCAAGAACACATTGCTCTGGAGGTACTGTGGTTCTCCAAAGGGAAATCAGAATATTATCTTGCCTTTGGAAAACCTGAGTGGAGGTGAATGAAGCTTAGCAGGAGCCTGAAGTGGCACCTAAAGGCCTCCCGCTGCTTCTGCTAAATCAGCTCGATTCCAGGGCTGTTACAAAACACATTTCCTGCAGTGCCAATGCCACTAATTATAACTAATTCCAGCATAAAGTGTAGAGAAGACTCAACACCTTACCTTTAAGTGCAGGTTGCACAGAGGCAGCTAAATAAGCTCAGAGAGGCAGAGATTCCTGCCAGGAACCAAGATTAACCAAGGAACCAAAGGACATGGTGCACACTCGAGGTAAAGCATGAGAGCAAGTAAGAACTGCACACCCCACAACATTCCCATCAATCCAGGGCTTTCAAGGGAAAGAAAGGGGCTAGAAAAGATCCTTTGGGTTAGATACCACCAATTTATTGTGGTAAAACTGGGGGAGAATCCCCTGGGAAGGTCTCCATCATCTTGCAGAACAGAGGTGCTGAGACATTTTATTGTAGATGTACTGCAGCAGGTAACTTGCTGTGCTGTACCCCACCAGAATTACATCACTCTCCTCGTCCAGCACAGTGTGAAACCTCCACGTCCCAGCACTTGCCTTGTCCCTGTTCCTCAGAAGCACTGGCACTTCGCAGACCTCACCAGGGCTGTAGTTCTGAAACACCACCTCTGGTGGGCAAGGCTGAAGTGAGCTGTCATCCAGGCCAGCTGCCAAGAACTGGTGAGGCCAGAGAGAGCAGGGAGAGGTTCAGGTGCTGGGAGGAAGATTCTGCACTGATCCCCAGTGAAGTACAAATTCTGGATACATCTGAGTACATCTGCCCAGATAACACTGGCCAAAGAGTGGCTCTTACACCTCTGCCCTGGGCTGATCAAAAGCTGCTGGACCACACTGAGCAGGCTCAAGCCAAGCAGCTCTTTTGGCAGGTGTTTCTCCGGGTTTCCTTCCCCAAAATCCCAGGCAGCATTTACCTCTAGCAGAGCCATGTGCTAATGGGGTCATAGAGATCCAGAGCACTGACAGAGCCCTGACACTCCTGGAGCAAGTGAAACCCCAGAACTTACATCAGACTCCATGGGAAACAATTTTAGGATGATCTGTACTCTGAGACAGAGTCCCACACAAGTCCAAATACTTCCTTTTATGTAACACTCAGACACCAGTAAGAAAAGAACCATACCAGAGGAGGTAAGGGCAAAATTGTTGTCCTAACACAACACTTAGGAAAAAGATAAATTAGGTGAACGCTGGATGGGGATAAGGCTCAGCTCTTTTCTCAGCAGTTCTGGGCAACTTCACTGGAGTCGGTATCTCCTTTTTCCATGAGCTTAAAATGGCTGCTTTCTTGTAATCTATTATTGGTGTCGTATTTAATACCATTGCAGAGGCATGTCTGGAATGATACAACAGCAAATGCTTACTGAGCAAAGACATTACTTTGAAAAAAACCCTCCCTTCTTTTGTCTCCTGCATTGTTCCCACTCAAACACACAGGCAGGTCTCCTGCATCTCCACAGGAGTCACAACTGGCTGAAGTGAGGGGCTGCAGCACACTGCCAGCTATTTGTGCATCTGTGTGAGGCATTCCCAGCCTCCTGTGCTATCCAGGGCAATCCTTAACCAGTTTGTTACAGCTCTCTTGCTGACAATCTCAACAGCCTATCTCAGTCATCTACCCACTGGGACTACTGTAAGCTGAGCAGCCCTTTAAGAAAAGCAGCTTTAAACACACCCCTCAGCAAACAGTGGTCCAGATAAAGCACATCCACTCCCCTCTGCCCAGGGCAAGTTCCCTGTACATCTGGCAGCCTGCAAAATCTAACACCCCATCAGGGTCCCACACATTGTTCCAACCCGAAGCTTTAATGCAATTCTTTTTGTTAAATCAGGAATAACCACCACAGGCCCTCAGCCTTCAAAGGCCAATGCTGCCACTGTGGAGGGAATCCTTTAAACCTGAGCATTTGAAAGTGACCACACCAAACCAAGAGGTGGCTACTTCAGTAGAAGAATGGAAAGTGGCAGTCTCATTGTCTTGTGTCCTCCTCCAGCCTTCTCTCAATAAGGATGACAGTTACACTCCAGAAAACCCCACCAGCTTCAGCAGAGGTTATTTGTGCTGACTTAGCACAAATCAGGACTCCAGTGTCTCACCGGGGAAAAATGTTTTGCCTTTCCCCCAGCAGAAGGAACTCCGTCACCACCAGGAGTTTGAAATGACAGCAGGACCTGGACACTGAGATATTTCAATGAGCTGGAGGGAAGCCTGTCACAAGCACACACCCTCTTCAAACGTTACATCAAGGAACAAACAGCAAGGAAAAGGGCAGAGAAAGACTACCTTGTGATGGAGGTCTTGCTCTTGTCTTGAAGCTGGACAACCTGGGGCAGATTCATCTCCTGAGTGCTGGCTGGCCTCTGCTTGATGGTGAGAGACATCTCCTTCTGGAAGGTAGAGGGAGTCAGCTGAAAGGCAAAAAAAAAAA
>VXAX01007628.1:453706-468373 GCA_013399835.1 Leptocoma aspasia
AAAAAAAAAAAGGCAAGAGACGCAGAAATACCCTTGTTCAAAAAGGCTTTTCTTGTTCAAGTGCCAGTGATGAATAATTTGTGATCACAGCCACTAGGACAGTTCTGGAAGCCCTGAAAGTTACCTGCTGAAATATTTAAGATCAGTAAATTAATGATATAGAGCAGAATGCACATGCTGTAGCCACGTGGCTCTGTCCCATTAGCTTCTCCGTGATTTGATGTGACATGTTTGGGGATTTCTGCTCTTTGGGCATTTGTTTCCTCTTTAGTTTCACTGGATTGAGCTGGTGACCTTTGCAGAGAGTGGGGAAGAGTTATCAGAGCTCCCCTACCTCCATCCTTGCACAACACTCACAACTCACAGCATGGAGATGTCACTGCTGGGTGAGTCCAAGGGAGGCAAGAAAACAGCTCAGTGCCAAGACTCAAGTGCACAGGAATGGGGCCAAATTTCAGTGCTCTCTTTTTAATTAGCACTTGTTTTCTCTGTCTGGCCTCACAGACCCCTCCACAGAACAACACAGAGAGCTCCTTGACAGAATCCCACTACCAGGGCATCTCCAGTCAAGTGAGCTCCAGTCAGCAAAGGGATGTTTGTGGGTGGAAAGGAGGAATTGCCCTGACTCCACTGCTGGGCTAGATCTGTGCTCCACACAGGAGATGAGACAGAACAGCTGGTTTGGAACCTGTTCTAGCTAGGACCAGCCACATCTCTGAAGGCTCCAGGCAGAGTTTGAGCTGCCCTCCACACACCAGGTGCCCAAGGGCAGGTTGGTGAGAGCAGCACAGGTGAGTGTCCAGCCTGGCAGAAGGAATTACACAAAGGGGATGGAAGGAAGCACACACTCATGGCTTCAGCTTTACATTGGTTTAACTTGGCTCTAGTCCCTTCACTGGCTTCATTGCCCTTATCTGGACTTGCTCTAGCACCTCAATGTCTTTCCTGAATGAGGGGCCCAGAATTGGACATGGGACTCTTGCCTGTTGAGAAATGCAAATGGATTTGATGTGATTATTTCACCAAATTCAAGGGGCACATTCACTAGGTACCTTTGTACATGCAGATTTAGATGTGCTCATCTCTGTGCCTGTGTGTGGGAACTGATCACTGTCTGTGTGGTAATAGAGGGAACCTTGACAACAAACTCTGCTGAGTCACTGAGGAGACCTACTCAGAAGTTTCTTTAGCACTGGTGTCTCCAGGCTGTGGCATCCTTCAGAACTGGAGAACACAAGGCCTCCCCATCTTGTTTCCCATGGGCCACAAAGACACACCAGAGCCTGCTGGCATTTCTCACCTTTCCCTCCACCCCCCCCTCCCATGACTACTGGGACCCTATTTACTGTAATTATTAACCAAATCCTTATTAATATCCAAGCTGTCTTTAATAACTCTTCAGAATATTCTCAGGAATTCAGTTCCCACCAAAAGAATCTTCTTTTTGTGAGTACAGAAGGAAGGTCAACATCACTTGGCTGCTTAATTTTTCAAGAGCAGCTGACCTGATGTGACTTTGAGTCTGGCCCTACTGAGGACTCAGTGTTATGAACAACCTCAAACCCAGGGACACTCCTGCCCCAAGTGCAGACAAAATCAGAGCACTTTCCTGCATTCCAAACCAAGTGTCCACCCTTTGTGCAAGAATGATTCTGCTGATGTTTCTAACTAATGGAGCAGAGAGTTCAAGACTCTGATTAAGAATTATAGTTTCTCAGGGCTAATTTGGTTAAGTTGCAAAAATTATCCAACAAATATGACTCCTTCCAGGCGTGAAATTACCACACTGCCCAAGAGCATTTCTCCATGGAGAATGAGGGTCCTAATTTTCATTTAGTAACATCCAAATTCAAGGCTTCCTATAGGCATTAGAAGTTGTAACAGCATAAATAAAAGCATGAAACCATTAAAGAAACATGAGCAATTAGTTCAAACAGAAATGCAGCATATGGGAAAGCAGGGCCACTTCAGATTTTATCCTAGTGGCAGTTCTTCTCTAGCATCCTTATCTTACAAGAAGCACAGATAAACAGGGTCATTCCTTTTCCAACCACCAGCCTGACAACCACCCCTCTTTGTCTGTGGCACACAAAGTGGGTGTACAAGAAAGGACAAGAAGAAAAGAAAACCCCAGAAGGCTGGTTTCAAGCACTGACAAGACTCAAACATGGACAACATTTACTAAGCACTACTTTGGACTAGAAATAATGTCCCCTCCCTTTCTAGCAAACTGGACCAAGGAACAGATGTATTTGCCCACTTCTTATTTTTGGAGACTTGGGAGACCAGCTCTAAACTAAAAATATTTGCATCCTGACCTTAAGTAAAATCTCTGATCGTATTCCCTCCCGCTTCCTTCTGTTCCACGCCATCTTTTCTTTTTCTTTTGTGTGGACTTGCTTCATGCAACAAGACATTGTCTACACAAAGATGACCATTTTCTTTCCCTCAAGTTTTATTCACATCCACAAGCAACCCAGTAACTCCATTCCTTTTTTCTCAGAGCAGTTTACAGCATTATACACATAATCCACAAGGCTGCTGTTTCCTTTTGTTCTTATGTGAAATATGAGAGCACAGCATCGTCTTATGGACACCAGGACATGCTGCAGCAAGAACTAGGATTTAAACCTGGAAATAACTATTTTTCAAGAGAGAAATATAATGGGGGATAATACATTAATCTGGATTTCAGTCATTTATTACTGAGTCTTGAGAATAACTGGATTATTTGTTCCAATTTTCTAACTGCAATTTCATTTCACTTGAAATGAAGCCTGTCCATCATGCCCACAATGCTCATTTCCAGATAGTTTCTACTCTCCACACCCCCATCCCAGTCTAGCAGCTTCCCCTACCCTCTAGCCCTGGAGAGAAGCTCCTCCCTACCCCACATAGTTCCACTTCCCTAAAGCCTCCACAGATCAGCCTCCCAGACCTGGGGAAAAGAACCAGAACTAAGAAATCAGCCTGATCTCCCTGCAGGGATAGAAAGAAATCCCAACCATGACACAGCACAGCTCCAGCCCACAACCCCTGTCCCATGAGGGGACATCTCCATGTTCCCCACCTCAGCCAGCTCTGGAATGCTCAGCAGGATTTAATTAGGTTCCTGGTCTAAGCATAAGTCTGGGTAGGTAAATGGGTTATAAAATTCTCCAGCTAAAAATCTTCAGCTAAGCACCCTGTTCTGATAGATCTGGGTTTCCTGAGACACCTCAGGAACTGTACCCCAGCCCTGGGCATATTTCTTCATTGCTTTTCTAGGTGGCACAGCTGTCCTGGCACAGCTGGTTCCTGTGACTGTAACAGTATTACAAAGTGCATCTTAGAGTGGCATTTGGTAATGGTCCATAAGTTTCAGGTAAATTAATTGTAGACACTGCAGACAACCCCATCATGTCTTTGCATAAGGAGTAAAGGAGAACTTTCCACGCTGAATTACAAAGCGAGAATTTAATTTGTATTTTGCTTACCCAGGGAGGGCCCTGATCATATCAATGCAAAGGACAGCAGGCAAATCTCTGCATTGCCACAGCTATGACAATGCCTTTGGGGGTGTCCTTTGGTGTTGCACCCGGTGAATACCCTCTGATGAGCTTGTTCCAATTAATCAGGCACACACTTACACACACAGCAGCCAAGGACACCCAACTGACAAGACCATCTCTGCTGTCAGGTAGCTTCATGCATTTTTGGCACAACAGATGCTATAAACAAAAGCTTCTCAGGAGACTCTAGGCCACAGGCAAAGCCAGTCCTCTCATCTGCTTGGCAGGGAACAAGGAACTCTCCATTTGGAAACCAACATTCATTATTTAGGAACTTACAATCCAGTCAGGGAGGACCTGAGCTCTAAAATATAACTGGCTCTCCAGCTAGCCAGCCTGTGGAAATTCACTCCAAAACATCTCCTGCACGACATCCAGTGTAAGCAAAGCTCAGTGTAAACTGGAGAGTTGGGGCAAAGCACCTCAGCCTGTGACAGCCTTGTGCACTCAAGACACCAAGACAGAGGTGCAAGCAAAGGAAGCTGAATGGTGGGGGATGCTTCTTGGTTCAGAAGGCAGAGCTTAGAGACAGATGTCAAGGTGAGACCCACCAAATCTCTTATACCTAGTCTGAGATGCACTCAGGGCTGCTGCCTCCTTGTGCTCCTTCCCACAGCTCCTGCACCTTAGAACCAACCTTAGAGGCTCTCACCTGCTCAGCACAGGAGTGAATTCTGCCTGCTGCAGGCAAAGAGCACAGCTGGAGCCAGATTTCATGCTCAGAGAACTTGCCAGAGAAGCCTCAGGTGTTTAGCAAAGGCAACTGCTGGCAGGAAAGGATATGCATGGAACTGCATGGTAGAAACTATATGAAACCCACACAAGGCTTGCAAGCACCTGAGCACCCAGTGACAAACCTGATGCTGGTACCTCAGCCCACTCTCAAACTCAACAACCCTGCTCTCACACTCAGCTGTGTCCCTGCTACTAAACTCACCATGTGTTTTTCCAGCCCAAACCCTCCTCCCCTGCCAGGCAGATGGAGGGGGCCCAAGCCATTCCTTGGTCCAGCTTGTCAGCCCAGACAGTGTCATTTCTACATCTCCTACATTGCTGCAAGGAGAATGCAAGTGAGAAAAAGCCTGATCTGCAGGCTGGCACCTTGGATGCTCAAGAGCTAAGGAAAAGCCTTGGCTGGGGAGCTCTGCTCTGCTCCCTGGATGACAAAGTCTTTTAGCTAATGACTATTTAATGTGCAATGCATAAGCAGTCTCTGGAGGGGGAAAAAAAAAGGACAAGAACCATCTTTAAAGTGAAGGAAAGATTTGTTTCATGCTGTGGGCTCACAACTACTACTGAGACTCTTTGCTCCAGGCAGGGCAGAAAAAAAGGGTCTGTACAGGACCTGCACCCTGCTCCCAGGTGAGTGGTTTTGGCCATGACCTGTACTGGATAAATAAAAGAACCTTCACCTCTTCCCTTTAGGGCAGCAATAATAACCTCTGAACACTGCCTGGCTCATGAACAGTCCCCTCCATTCTGCTGACATGCAGAGATTTGTTAATGCACCTTTCAGCTGCATCCCCAAGATGGAAAATGGGACATTCCCAGCATCCCTAAAGCCCATCCACTCTTTCTGAACCATCCCTTCACTTTTGCAGCATCAACTCTCAGTGCACAGCACAGGCTGCACAATGCTCAAATCCTGACCAGCTGCTTCACCTGCCAGGACGTGGAGAGGTTGGGCTGAGTTCTTGAAATTCTTCTCAGTCCCAACCAAAATGGTTTAATCTTAGACTTCCAAAGCTTCTCAATCAAAGTGAATGTGTGTTCATGCCCAGTTCTCACAAAGGAGTTTCAGTCTCAGGAAGGCCATAAATATTAACCCAATTCAGAGACACCAAACTGGGGACATGGAACCAGCCAAAAGCAGAGGCAGGAATACAACCACTGAGCCTGACCTTGGCTGGCTCCAGCCTCCATACCTGCTTCTCCAGCACACACACACAATACTGGCTGCCAGAAAAATAAATATTCTGTATTTACTGGATTGCTGCTCTAATACTACAGCACTGGCTGTAACCCCAAGATGTTACAGAACAAGCTTTAACTTCACTGATTATTTGCTGTCCTTCAGGTATGGGGCACATCTGGAGAACCTGCTATGAGTAATTTGCATCCCCCTGGAGTAACCTAGCCTTTTTATTTTCTCTAACTACATACAGGAGTCTCTACTCAGCTCTGCTCCCAAGCTCTCCCTCCTGGGGCCAGACAATCTGGGCACCAAAAGCCACCCTCCATGCAGAGAAGGGGCACAGCCACTGGCACTCCAGCACAGGGGTGGTCACCAGCATCCCCCACTCTGCAGGGCCACACTCACACATTGGATCCCCTCAGCACAGCCAGGCTGTGGCTCTCCTTCAGGAGCAGCATGGCATCCCAGCCAGCCCCAACACCACCATGGCAACAACAGGGATGTCACAGGGGAGGAGGCAGTGGTGGTTTCTGGAGGTGACAGTGGCTTTGGGAGCAGTGGGACAAAGAGATGCTCAGCACCCACCTGGTGCCCACAGAGGAGCTGCTGTGGTGCCCCTACCCCAGGGTAGCAGAAACCAGCTGCACTTCCCCACATCTGCTGGGATACAGGTAATGCCTGGCTGGCAGTGCCTTGTCTCAAAGCAGTAACAGCAGCTCAGGGACAGCACACAATGAACAGCAAACACAGTGAAACTCCCTCCAGCACACCTGCAAGAACTGCAGCATGTCCCAAGGAAGCAGAGAGGGGACACACTTGCCCACAGCCCAGCACAAAAGCAAGCCAGGTACCTCAGCATTTCAGACAAGCTACCCTTATCTGTTCTAGCAGGGTGTGATCAAACCAGGCTCCAAACTCTGCTCTCTTCACAGGCACAGGTAACTGCTAGTTTGTGCAGGGAGCCGAAATCCTTCCCCTGGGAAAGGCTCTTTGCATAGCTCTTCTCCTCCTGCAGAAGTAAATGAGCATACAGCCAAGGGCAACAGGCAGGCACGTTGCATTATTAACCTCTCCTCTGCTGCAGTGCTAGAAGGACACAGAGCCAGCATCCCCCAAAAACCCAACTGCAGGCTCTGAGACCTCACAGCACAGGCACACTCTGGCTGTTGAGCACCAAAACCAGAGACCCTGGGAGGGGGCGTTGGAAGAGGCACATCAGAAACATCTCTCCTGTCATCAGTGCTGCACTCACCAGATCAAACCAGTTAATAGAGTTAACTGGACACTTTTGGTCTTGCAGAGTACACAAAGATGCTGCAAAGGCTGCAGTGAGGATCCAGAGAGAAGAGGGAAGTGCTGACAGACAGCTCACAGGATGGAAGAGGTGCAGGGGTCCCTACCCCCATTTTAACCCATGAAGTGCTCACTTCAAGAAAGGACTGACTGCAATGCTCAACCACTTTAGATGTTATCAAAATATTTACATTCCCTACTGAATAACTGCACTGAGATCACTTACCCAGCTGCAGCCTTTAGAAGGTCCAGTCATGAAGTCCTAAACAAGCGGCCCACAGCCCTCTTTGTTCCAAAGAGGGTTAATATTAGTTTTCTTCTGAGAAAAAAGGAAAATTATGTTGGGTCCTTTTAGCCGTATTTCCCCTGCCTTCCTCTGAGCAATACAATCACCTATTACAAGGGAGAACATAGATTTTTTTTTTTTTGTAGCACAGACCTCAACACACAGCCTTCTGTTTATTTTCTTCCTTTTTATTCCCATGCTGGGAATCAATTTGGCTTCCTCATTTTTTACTTAATTTACATCTCACTTTCAAACCCTGAAATGCTTCTGTAGTCTTTTCTAAATCAAGACACTATTTCAAATTCCTGCCTTTTAGAGATCCTGATATTAGCTGTGCAGTTAACTAATTTGAAAAGAATAGATTGTTTTATCTTCACTGCTTCTTAAAAGAAAGCAAAATCCTTGACCCAAACAAGTGTAATGCCTCCTATATTTTCTTTTTCTTTAGTTCTATGAAACCATTTAATCCAGGCAGCTGTCTTTATGTCAATGCAAAAGAAAATTTACAAGCTTCCAGAAGTTAATCACAGTTCAAGAGGAATCTCTGACATGGAGGTTAGGAAATGCAGGAACCAAGGCTGTGCCTGCCAGGAGGCAGTGCCTTGGAAAGATGGGTGGGCTTTGGATGGAGGCTCAGCTCTGACTCGGCAAGATACTGGCACAGGAGCTCAGCCTCAACAAAAGAAAAGGACAGATGTCAAGGGTGACAATATTTGTGCAGTTACAAGATGATTCAGTAGTTGTTCCTGGGCTGCCACTACTTGCTGCCACTACCTTAACCCCAACTGCGTTGGCATCCTGTTTCCTGGCAGCTAAAAACCATCTGAGACCCTGTGATACCGAGGTCAGAAATGTGCAGCAGCATCACCCTGTAGGACCAGGGCTTAGTGGCCTTCCCCCGTCACAGAGGCGTTAACTCCAGAGAGTTGCCTGCCTCTGGAACTCTCTGGAAGTGCCACTCATGCCACTAAAACCATGGCAACACCTAAGAACCCAGCACGATCATCCCACAGTCAGCCCCAAGGACCACCCCAAATGCCACAGACAGGCCTTCCCTCCAGGCTAAGGAACAACCAGATCCACAACAGCTTGGCTGGCACTTGTAGCTCCTGGCATCACCTGGCAGCTCTGTTTGCTGTCGGACAGGTCTCCTCGGCTCCTGGCTTCGCAGCAAGGCAGTCATCCCCAGCCCAGCAGGTCTGGTGCCTCTGCAGGGCTCTTCCAAACACCAACAGCTGGCTCTGTGATGAGAAGAAAGGGAGAGAAAGATTAGAAAACACAACAGTTGTAAGTGGGACACAGGGAAGGGACAAACCCAGCCCATGACATGCATTTCAACCCGAACCCACAGGAGCACCTGGCATGATTAGAGCAGCTACAAAGCACCAGGCTGTTCAGAAGCAGCGCTGTGAAAGGAGTAGCTTGTTTTATTTATCACTTGAGAAGCACCAAAGGAAGAAGCTGCTGTCCTTGCTGCTGCCAGCCAGCTGGTGCAGCTCCCTGCAGCACACAGGGCTGTGCTGAGAGGTGCTGGGGCAGTCTGCTTGGCAAGGAACTTACCGACTGAAGCAAGCACCAAGGAAAAAAATCAAAGCCAAACGTGGCTTTTCTTGCACTGGGCAGTTGCCTTCATAGGTCCAACACAACCACACAACAGCCACAATTGCAGAGTTTGAACTCAAGCAAAATCCCAAAACATTTTGCTGGATTGCTTAAGGAGAGACTACTGGCTTTGCCTTTGGCTTAGCCAAATATTTGACTGCATTTGTATCTAAATGTCTTCCGCTTAAAAGATTGGGAGTTTTGCTAAAAAAGAGCCAAGCAGAAGCCATTCTGGGCTGGAACATGAGTCAGGGCTTTCTGATTTTTAAACAAGGCACCTGGTACATCCCCTAGAAGACCCTCTGCTCTCTGCCCTGGAGGTACTGTCAGACTCTACAGCTTTTATCTGAGCAAGGTCTCCATGCCGATTCCCATCATGTCATATATTGGCAGTGGGAGCAGAGGGACAGATTGTAATTTTCCACAAAGAGGTTGTTCAAGTTTAACTGTTAAACAAGCTCCTCAGGTTTTTTTTTTTGAACCTCTTCCCATCCTTCACACATCCCAAGAACTACCATGAATAAAAGAGACAGCAATAAAACCAGCCCCAAACATCTCCTGAGATTCTCCTTGAGGAGAATCTCCTTGAGGATTCCCACTCATGAAAGACCAGGCCTCAAAAGCAGAGGGAAAGCCCTTCAAAACATAAAGCAGAAGTGGAGTCACTCATGAAATTGGAGTGGTTGGTTGGAAAACCTGCTCAGCTGGGTCTGTGTAGCAAACACCAAGGGCCTGAAAGAGTAAACCTGTCCAGCCACTGATACCATTTAAAACAACTGGGGGATTAGAAAACAGAGTAGCCACATTGAAAAAAATCAAATAAATAAATTATAAAAAGTTAAAATATAGGCACCTGAGTGGGGGAAGGAACAGCCAGGTTTGCATCTTGGTGACCATCAGCACAAGCATCTCTGAGTTCCAAGGCTGAGCTGCAGGACAGACCCACCTGATTGGAGCTGTCAGCCTCACTGCAGAGTTTTGGTTTCCCATTATAGGAACAGCTCAAGAGGGTGCAGGTTTGATTTGAGCAGCATCTCTCTGCCAAGGATGAAAGCAAGGACCTGAGTACCCCATTTGTGACTTCCTCTCACATTGAAAAGTCTTCCTAGTGCACTCTGGCACCTGATCTCATTAAAAAGGAAGAGAGGGAACAGATGGAAACATAAAAAGAAACTGTCAGCTGCCAGCCACTGCTCCCATCCTGTCTCCATCTCTCTCCCCACTGTGGCAGGAGCACAACCAGCAGCTCTTGCAAGGACAAGGCCAGCAGGAGATGAGGAGGATTTCAGGTGGGCAGTAAACAGTAGCAATAGATGAAATCTTGGTAAATAAGAGCTCCTTTTGTCAGGAAAGGCAACACATGAGAACTGTGCCATGTCCAGGAACCCTCCTGTCCTTGCAAACAGCAGGGAGTGGTGTGCTGGCTGAAACAGCCACCATGCCTGAATCCTTTCCAGCATGCCTCCACCCCCAGGCACCAGCAAACCTAGGAGCAAAGTCCCACCAAAAGATGAGCTGGGATCCCCAGCAGGGCCTGTAGGAATCTCTGTAGTTCACGTATTGAAGCATTCCAGGAAGCCTCAGCAGGGGATGTCTATAACCAAGAGCATAAGAGAAGGGACACAGAGCCACCACCCTTCCCTTCAAGGTGTTTGTTGCATGCCTGTCCCTGAGCATCCCTCCTTGGGTGCCACCACAGAGACAACCCTGCAACTTTCCCTCTCAAAGCAGCACAGGAACTTCCAGGGCAAGCAGGCACAGAGAGGAAACCTTCCCCATTTCCCTCACCATCCCCAAACATCTTCCTCATTCCCAGAAAGGGAGAAAAAATAAATTTCCCCTCCCCATGCCAGAGGCAGCACATAAGGTGGACCACAGATGACAGTAAAGGTCACAAATTTGCACACATCTAATTACAGCTCTGCCAGGTATCAGGCAAAGGGACCAATCTCACAGAGGCTCAACTTTCCATATTTACCAAGGAAAAGGTAAAGTCACAAGGGGAAGCACAAAACTTGCATTCATCCCAGTGCTGGGAATGCTACAGGGAGACTGAGCTAGCCTCTCTCTGTAATTAGCCTAATTTGAAAGCAGCCCAGTGGCTTCAGCAACATATAAAATCAGCTTTCTTAGTAGAAAATGGCATCTTTCACCAGACTAACTTGATGGGAATAAAATGTGCTACTGACAAACCTTATCTTGTCTATATCCTTGAGCATTGCTGGCTAGATCAACATACCTTTAAAACAAATGCCTACAGCAGTCCTGAAAGGCAGAGAAAACAGCATCTCAGCCTTGTGGAAGAACTGTGATGCAGATGATACTGCACAGGAAAATTAAGGTGTAAGTTTATTATGCATCAGCTTTTCTCCAGCAGCTACCTACAAGCAGGATCTTGTCCTACAGAAGGCACAAGGTGTCTTGTCATAGAGCAAGCTCCATGTTTGCTGTGGGCTTAGATGTCCAGCATGTCTGCAGTCAAATTACAGCACCTGCCTCCTGCCTCAGCACCCACCTAAAAACCTTGAAGAGAATTGGAAAGGCACTGACCATCCAGCTGGTGCCTTCAGCCCTCAGCATCCTCCATCACTAAAAAAATCAGGAGAGGGCAAGTAAAAATTATGTCCAGGCACCAAGAACCTCTAGAGGCATCCATCAGCTGAACTGCTGAGACACAAATATCTACAGTCTCTCTTTAGCACAGCCTCAAGGCAGACCCCTTTTTTTTTAACGCTCCCTGGCTGCTGCTCCCACCTTTTTAATTAGGAACTGGATGCTAATTTCTCTCAGACAAGTTAAGAACAACTTGCTGGGCTGAACACAAAAAGATGGCTTCAGTTTAATTTTCCTATGACTACAAGACAGAGGTTTCCAAACCTGTTTGGAAACTATTTGTTTTTCCTGGCTGGTCTTTCCAGCAGTGAGAACTTCTTTAACAAATTATATCTCCATATAGAGGCATCTGGGATTAACCAGGCCAGATACATCAAACCTTCACATGGAATAGCTGGGCTGCAAAGGGAGTTATGAATCTCTTTACAGAGCAGACCCAGGAATTAGCCCAGCAATGAGGCTGGTCAGGAAGTCAATTTGTTAAATAACACTTCTCCAGGAGCAAAAGGAGCAACAGCTTTGCCAGCTGACTGGGGACGGCTCCAGCTGCTAAGAGAACACAGCTCCCTCCTCTGCTGCTCTGAGAGCCCTCCCTCTCCACACTGAGGCAGCAGATCAGACAGCAAACCTCCCCTCAGAAAGGACATTTGAGGCTGTAATGGCACCTTCAGTCCCTTGGCTTTGCTCCTCTCCAGTGCTCAGCAAGCTTTTCTGCCTCACTGGACACGCTGGTCCCTGTGTGCCCTCAGCTCAAGAGGGGACCCTGGGGAGATCAGACCAGCCCCTCCACACTTTCAAGCTCACTGGGCTGCATCTCTGTGCAATCCTCAAACCTTGCACATAAGGGCAGCCTATTTTTTTAGTCTCACTGGCGAACTGAGCTGAAAAGCAGTTGGGGAGGAACATTCACTTGGGAAAGCAGGATTTCTCCTTCCCAGCAAGTAGCATTTGCAGGGCAGCAGACAAACTGGCTGACATTTGCGGAGAGCTCTGAAGGCACATAACCCTCTGGAAATGTGCATCATCAGTCCTGCTATTCTTGGCTCACTAAGCTTGTTTGTCTCCCACAAAAGCTGTGAGAGAGCACAACTCTTGCACGTGTGCTGTCTCCCTGGGAGCTAATCCTACGTTTGTCCTTCTTGACTTAAGTGTTCATTTGAGCTCACAGCAAAATTTCAAGGCCTAGAAACACCTGGCATGAAGGGAAAACAAAGGTCAGGTATCAAGCACAACCTCTCCTGGGGATTTACACCCAACAAGAAACCCTCTCTCACTATGCTCATAATCCAGGTAAACAGCTGTTCTTGGAGACAGAAGCAATTCAAGGAACTTCCCAGCACATCCCTCCCAAAGCCCTGCTTGGTCTATTGGCAGGGCAGGGGCTGCTGCCAGCATGGGCTTCCTGCCTTCCCAAATTCCCCCCTTGACATTCCCACTTGCCCCAAGTCTATGTACACAGCAACAGCAGTTGTGCTTCCAGTAAAATAAATTCATCTAGAAGAGAAAAGGGAGTTGGCATCTGCTCCCTGCCAGAGCCCACAGCAGATATTTCTACATGTTTTATAAGGTTCTTTTCACTCCCTTTCACTTCACATAAAGCAGACTGCACAGGTGATCAGTGGGATCATGCACACAACTATGGAAAGATTTAGGTGGAAGAAACTTTGGATGTCTCTGGTCCAACCCCTCTGCACAAACCATACAATTTCCGAGTTAAAACAGATTCTGTGGGGAGGCACCCAGCAGTGTTAGGTATCTCCCAGGAGGGAGATTCCCCACCTCTCTGGCTCACAGAAGCCTTTAAAGGCTCACACCTGCCTTTAAAGTTACCAGACACACATTTGTCAGCTAAAAAACAGGCTCCAAAAGATACCATGTGCCATGATCCCGGAGTCCTTGCTCTGTAAGTTAACCTCAGCATACAGCTTCAATGTCCTTGGCTCTTTGAAAAGAAGAAAAAGGCTCCTGTTGTGGGTGTTGTTTGTTTTGAAGCTGCCATGTGTTGAACCAAAATGCCAACTGTTTCATAGCATACAGCAGAAAGGCACTGAGGTTATCTGCCCTGCACATACAAGTGCCAGAAGATGGGTAACAGACCAAGAATCCCACAGAAATAAAAGCAACCTCTTTTAGCAACCTTTATCTTTGGTCCCTCTTCTTCGTGGCCTCTTGCAGTCCAACATCACCAAGCATGCAGTATCAAGGCCATGGCATCACCATCTGTCTCACTGCCTGGGCAATCAGCTGAGCATAAACACAGCACATCAGAGATGGGCACCCAGACAGTTGATTATACAAACCAAAGGGATCAGCCAGGAAATAGTAAAGAGAGGCCTGAATCACAAACAGCCTGACAGAGCATGTTGTAAATGGGCTGATGAAAAGGAAAAAAAGGAAAAGGGATCCCAAAGCACCTAAGCCATACCACAGAGGAAAGGTCAGAAAGCAGGGAACATTCCAGAGTCAGGCCAGCTCTAAGTGAACCCAACTCACGGCTCAGAAAAGCAGAGCTGTAACATGTACTGAGTGCCAAGATTTGTTCAGCTAATATATGCCAAACAGCAGCTCTATTTGTTTTCCACTGGATGAATAATCCTTTCTATCAGGATGCAATCAGGAGCCTAACTCTGATTTAGCTGGGACAGCCTTTCCTCTGATTAGGAACCTGGAAATCTCAGCTCGGCCACTCACAAGTTTCTTGCTTGCAGGGAGATTGTTTGTAACAGCCCAGCAGATTAACTACAGCAAACATTCACTGCAAAAATCAAAGCAAAGCCAGAGCTGCTGCTCGCCTCTTTATACAGCTGCAGAGCATTTTAGTTGAGGGAAAAGAGCAAAGGATCATTCTTTTGCTGATCCCCTAAAATTAAAATTATGCAACTGCTTTGCATCACTCATTGTCATCCAAATTTCAATGATTAAAAGTGTTCATTTCTTTCTGGAGTCAGGGCAGAATAATGAGGACTTGCCACCTCCATGTGCCTGCACTTTGGACTTTCCATATATGACTTTCACAACCATTGCAATGACAGAGTGCAAAAACCAAAGTCTCTCCTAACACTCGATAACTGAGCCTAGAGGGGTACAGCTCACAAAACAGCAGGGCCAAGACCTGAAACAAATACATGCCCAGGATATGGGGAAAACAGGTAGGAAGATACAATGCTGAAAGCATCAGATTCCTGAAGCTAATAGCAGTATGGACACTCTCTAGACAAAAAGTTCTGCATGGCAGATTCCCATCATGCTGTTAGTGGGGGGTCTGAATGTTTAAGGATGTCCTCTACCTTGCTAGAGGGGTCTGACTCCTACAAATATGCAGAAGAGGTTCTTAATTCACTCAGCCTTGGCCAAAAAAAAAAAAAAAAAAAAAAAAAGCTGATTCCAAATAAAAAAAACAAGGCCCA
>VXAX01007628.1:468394-518156 GCA_013399835.1 Leptocoma aspasia
AAATTAAGAAAGAGTTTTTAAAATACCCAGCCATGTCGAAAAAAAAAAAAAAAAAAAAAAAAAAAAAGAGAAGCTGTATCCTAATGATAAAAAGCAGGCCCAAGCTGAACATGGGACCACTGTGGAAGTCACTGTCAGAACTCCAAGACAGAAAAGCAAAGTTCTCTCCCCAAACTCCATCAAAAGGGAATGATTCCAAAGTGCTTCCTACCTTCTGGGTAGTAAATCAGTCACTTGCAGACCAACCAAGTCTTTGAGAAAGAGTTTGAAATCTCCACTGCAAACACCAGACAAGCTCCAGATGTCTTTCAGCACAGGGCTGGCTGAATTATCCCCACCCAGGGAATTAGCTAAACACAGTTTAACTCATTTATCTGCTTAGTCCAGAGCACTTTTAAATCCCCACATATTGATCCAAGTTGCCAGAGGTGTTTTAACCCTTGAGACCTCAAGATGATAAACACTGGTTGAGAAAGCAATTTAAACACACATATCTTATTTTCTTCAGTGTTTAAATGACTGTGAAAGAACTGCTCATCCATCCTTGCTACCAGCTCTTGCTAGGAGTAGGGTTCATTCAGCTCCATTTTGCATGCAGTTCCTGCTTGAAATACTGAGCTGAAACAACAGATTCTGTCCTGGAGGAAAAGGTAGTCCTACCCTGAACCTCTGTGCATCACACAGTCTTAATCTGGCTCTGCAAACGAAGGGCAAGAAGCAGAACAGAAACAGAACAACTAATAAATTGGCATAAACTGCTGGATTTTGAGGCCTGGAATGCCCCTCCTAAATGAGACATCCAAACCCACCTGGGCTAAAGGACTGTTCCTTCAAGTACAAGAAGCAATACAATAATCCCTCCATTCTTCTCCTAGTTCTGGTCACCAGAGAGCTGTCCATCAGCCCATGGCTAGAAAAGCTCAAATCCTAATTAAAGGCAACATTTAAAGCCCAAAGCAACAAAGATAGAGACTCATTGGCAGCACATAGCAAGTGACAAAAATACAGAAGCCTCTGGTAACAATTCTTTGAAGGGAAAACTAAAGTTTATAGGAATCACTGCTGGAAGGCTCTTAGGGGAAAGGGTTAAACATCGTCAATTGGGAGATTTAAGCATTGCCTGGGAAATGTCAAATGCTGCCAAGATATGACAAAGCTCTCAGTAGTGGTGCCCTAGCAAAGGGCTCATCTCTGAGAACATAGACTGATGGATCATCAGCCCTGCCAAATGAAAGTAGTTTATTAGCAATTGGTACAGAGAATAAAAGCAATCTCAAATAAAAAAAGGTCACTTCACCAAGACATCCAGCGTCTCCCTCCAGTACCCACAGCCACATCTGCAGCTCAGCCCTCATGTCAGGAGTCCTCTCAGAACATCCAGTCAGTGCTTTCAGGCTTCCAAACCCTGGCTTTCTGGGAGCTGCACTCAAGCCACTTCAGGGAAAAAATATTAAGATGTTCCTTAACTTCATCAGCAGACTTCCAGGAATTTTCTCACCTCAGAGAAAATGAAATGAGAGAAACATTTTTATTAATTTGCTCCAAAGCAAAATAAAACCAGCCACTGCAGCAATAAGACAGCTATCACTGGAGCAGAGCTCTTCAAAGCCCTGAAATAAATAGCCTTGCCTCTAGCTTCCAGCTGCACTGAATTGCTTTACACCACCTTACACAAAACCCAAAATTAAATGCCTCCTACAGGTTATCAAAGAATCAGCATTAAAAATCTTATTGATGCCCACAGGACTAAGTATTAGCTTCTAATTTTCCCCATCCTTTGGTCTCCAGAGCAAACCTTCAGGTCCGACTCAACCCCAGCATCAGGCTGGTCTGCTGAAATGCCTTCAGCAAGATCAGACAGACCTCAGAATATCCCTTCCTTATTAGTTCAAGTTCTGCTGTCTCTGACCAGCTTGATTGCCACAACAGCCACTTGGCCTGTGGCAGCTGAACAGCCACAGATCCTGAGCAGCAGATGAGGCAAAGCCTGGGGAAGAGAAGCAGGTGTGAGACTGACAAAGCAAGGAGCACTGGGATCTGAATGTCACACCATCCCTTCAGAAATGTCCCCATCTGCCTTCAGAACTATAGAGGCTGGTGCTCCAAGAAAGAGACACCTGATGCTTTCTCTGCTCTTGCTTGGCACGTCAATATTTAAGCAATAGATGCCTTCACATCACTTCCAAGATATCCTTTGAAGGGAAAGGAGGAGGGGGGGGAAGAGAGAGAGAGAGAGAGATATGGAAGAATATATCTTCCAAGGAAGATGAAAAGAATCAAGGCTTCACAAAACCAATCCAGGTCCCAGACATTTTTGTATCTTTACAGATGTTACTATACAAGGAATGGCATAACATTAAAATCCATTTCACGGGGAGAAGAGAAAACCTTTGGAGAAGAGCACAAAGGACAGTGCTGCAAAGTCTTTCAAAGCCAGTGGAGCACACCTCCTCCTGGGGGTGGCCAGCTCTAATTGCCACATTGCTACCCAGTAATGATAGGAGGAAGGGAGTCAGGACAGCTGCAGAAAGTAAATGAGACTTCTCAAAGGAGAAAAAAGGAAAGAGAAAATAACTAAAATCTTTTTACCATGCTATTTGTGACAAGAGCCATCAAAGCGTGAGAGTCAGTGATGGACAGCTGGGGAGAACAGTCAGGATTCAACAAAACTGTTCAGACAGGATAAAATCAGAGTGACAATTAACATTCATCAAAAGAAGTAGTCTTTTGCTTTGCCATAGAGGTACCACTGTGTCACAAGGTAAACATCCCATTCTGCTGCCCAGATGCAAACCAAGACCACTCTTTCCTGAGGGTGACTGCCACAGCTCTGTAGGAGGGTAAGGATTGGACACCATCTCTTCTCTAGCTGGGAAAGAGAAGCTCCCTCCTGATCTGACAGGTTCCCTTTGACAGGCATCACAGTGGGCTGTCCTGCTCACAGTCATGTATGGTACGATGGACAATTGTTCATGGGCTTGTCAGAGCCACAGAGAAAGCTAAATCCAAAGATCAGTCACCCCAACTCTCCTTTCTGCTCTAGTTTCATAAAAGTAAGGTTTTGAAATATCTCCGTGACTTACCGTTTGTGCCAATGATTCCATCTTAATCAGGGTTGGCTCTCTTTTCTTAAGTAAAAAGGAAAGGGCAGAAGAAGCCTGACTGAGCAAGTTGTTTCCCTTCTGTGGGGGGCATTTGCTGAGCCTTCCACCACTGGGAGGCAAATTATCTTCTGGTGCAAGGGCAGAGAGTTCAGCACAGCTCTGCTAGCAAAGAGCCTGTCCCAGGTCTCCCTTGTTGATTCCTGCTTTTTAACAAGCATTCAATTTTTAAGTCAGGATTTTAAAAAAGAGGGCATCCACACAGCTGAGGAGACACAGGATTCCACTCCCTCCTCCTGCCTTCCACAGCAAACCTAATACCCAGGAAAAAGACTTGGGAGTCATCAGATGTAACATCTCATTTATTCGTTACAGCTGCCCCTGTTCTTTCCCCCATATCATTATGGGCAAAATAGATAGCAGTTACAGTCCCCCCTGCTGGTACATTCTCCACCAGCTTTTGAAGTGCAGCTCTGAAGCAGAGCTCCATCTAAATAGAGCCAGCTTCAACATCTGCATCCCAAAGCTCAGTGGGAAATGGGCAGCTCAAATCCTTAACAAAACATCAAGCAAGCCACCTAGGACACGGTGCCCTGTGCTGATTCCCTTCACCACATCAGAGGTGACAGTGTCACTTGACAAATCGCTCCTTCTTGCTTTACAGGACTCTTGTGTCACAGCATTGCCTCCAAAGTTTCCCATTTCCCCTACAGAGCAAGGTTACCTCGGCATTTAAACATCAGACAACAGGTTTACCTGACACTTTAGAGTCAGCTAAGCCCAGCTCAGGCCCTGGACAATTTACAGTGCTCCTGGAAGCTGGTGGCTACAGCTCAGGTAGCCGTGCATTGAGAAAAATCCCTGGGCACAGCCTTGTCTCACCTGCCAGAGCCCCCTCACAGTACACTGGGTCTGAAGGCAAATTTCTCATTGCCCTTCAAGTCCCAGAAGGCCAGGACTTGAAAGGGACACCCTAAGGACACAGTCACAGCGACCCTGGCTGTTGTGAGGGAATAAAATAAGTCAGATAGAACTTAACACGTCTTCCAGTTAGTTTCCAGAAATTCTCCAACAACAGAGAATTATTCCATACAATGACTTCTGCAGCCTGGGGAGACAGAGCCATGCATTTGAATACCTGCACA
Organism: Leptocoma aspasia; assembly: GCA_013399835.1. NCBI lineage: Eukaryota > Metazoa > Chordata > Aves > Passeriformes > Nectariniidae > Leptocoma > Leptocoma aspasia. Next base: position 472,641 of record VXAX01007628.1, read on the forward strand.
ACCAGGGTGTACAGGCTTGTATCTGGGTGCTCTGCATTATTCTCTCTTCATTTGACTCCTCAGCCCTAAATTCTGGTTATTCCCAAACAGTCAAACTACAGTTTCAGGCATCCCATTACCTGAGGAGGATATGATGCTGGAAGCGTGACTGACCATAATTCAATATTTCCCATAAGAAACAATGGACAGAGGAATGTGTGCAGGCATTCCAGAAATGCATACAACCTGAGCCCACAGGGATAGGAAGATGGATAGACAAGCAAGACCACTGGGGTTGTCAGCTGCCAATTCAACACCTGGTAATGACAAAAGTACTAAAGGAGATTCTGCTTTTAAAGTACCAAGAACTAACTGCTTATTAGTCTGAAGTTGAGTGGAAAATCCCTTTATAATGCAAAATTAAACTTCATTATGTCCTGGTGACCCTGTCTGACCCATCTTCAAACACATCATCCTTCTGAAAGATCTCAGCTGCTTCACCTGCAAGACTGAACACCGTACAAATCTCTCACAGCCAGTGGTCCTGCTGCCTCTTCCAATCCATTACATTTTCATCACCACCTTCCCGATGCCGGCTGCTCACTGAGGACAATTAAGGATGAAAGATGAAGAATAGCAGGACAATGACAGCAGTAACCAGAGCAGGGTATTAAATAGCTGACAGCAGAGCTCTGAAACAGAAGGGACAGACAGTGAGGTGTTACTGTACACAAGCTTCCACAATGTAAATGCAGTATAGACAGGGCTGTAATCTGCTTCCAGGCATGGAAACCCCAATCCCCTCAGCAGCAGTAACACTACTTACACCTGCAAACTTTCTTATCTAAGTCTTAAAGACAGAGGAGCTTCACTTTGATCCAGATCCAGCTCAGCTCTGAGCTGTGCTGCCATTTTGAGGTGTTTGTTCTCGCTGCTGTAGGGCATTCTCAGCATCAAGGCACAAAACCCTAAACCAGAACATGTACACATAAGGTTGGGTGCAATCATGCTGATGTCCTATTCCAGAAGTAAGTTGCAGAGCAAGGAAGTCTGTCTTATCCTCAGAAAGCTTGCAATAAGCATTAACAATATGTGCACTACCACTTAAACTACTTTGAGGAATCCTTCCCATCCCCACTGTCTGGTTCACCAAGCACGAAATACCTGCTCTGGATCAACCCTTACTGTCCTCCTTCTCCCACACTGCCAGTTCCAGGCTGGACATCACCACTCACCATGACTTGCTTTAAAAGTGGGTTTGTTTTGTACGTTACATGTTTGCTGTGGTATGTGGTGCTTTCAGGCTTGTGTTTTCACATTCTTCTTGGCAGTTACAGGCACTAACAAAAAACCACAAAAGAGAATAAAAAGGTCTCCTAATTCTAACACAAATAGCCTGGGATTTCACTAAAAGTTCAATACTGAAAGGAAGTGAGGGAGATTTAAAAGACTATTCTGCAGTTGAATGCACAAAACACAGAAACTGTAGAGAGTCCCATCAAAACCTGCAAAGCCCTAATCCATGCCTTGCTTTTGTTTCAACCCTCAGCTTCACATGAGGCTCAGAGTCCATCCACACATCTACCACACCTCCACAGCAGCAGCTTTCAGATATATGGACCTCTTACACTTGGTTTGCCAGTCAGGCCCAGTTTCAGTAGCATCACTGCACCTCGCTCTGCACTAGTAAGTGACAAAATGTCATTCCATTTGTCCATGCTCCTAAGCCAAGACTGTACTGCAGAGGCCTGGGAAGGCTTCTTGGTATAGAGACAGCTCCTCTGGAATTAATGCACCTTGCATCAACGAAGTCTTAATATTTCAGCAGGAACCAAGACTTCATGTGTTGGCCCTTTTCCAAAAATTTGGGCTACTTACATCACATGCACTAGATTCAAATAAAGCAGCATTATGGTTTAGTTAATTTTTTCTGCTCCATATATCTCCACAGGCATAAGGAACAGGCTTCTGAATTTGAAACGGAGCCTGAAGTTTCTGCAGAGCTTCACTTCCCAAAAAGCAAATATTTACATCCACTAGCACCAGCTGCCTCTTTTCTTTTTTCTTCCATTTCATTTACAGATGCATTGTTGGTACATCTGCTCTATTAATTAAAACTGATTTACACAGGACAAAATAGAATCATTATTACAAGCCTTGAGTGCAAATGAGTGACGTCTAAAATTGCACTGACATATTCCAAAATTCCCATGTCCCATTTTTGCACCTTTGCTGCTTGAAAAGTGTTTTGCTCTGTTCAAATCCATTGGGCATTCCTATAGCTAAAAACCAAAAAATATTTCAGCCTAACCTGACTCTCCTGACTTGCTCTTAGCTCCTGCAATGAATGATTAACACAAGGAGGAATGAGGGTAAGGCTGGTGCTGTTTGGCTGTATGTTTTCATGATCTAACCATTTTTCAGGCTCATCTTTAGGAGAGCAAAGAGTGGTGATGTAGTTCAGCTTCTGCCCTTAGCTGACCTTCCAGTGTGTAGCAAGGCATAATCCAGCACACACCTGCTAAAGCAACGCAGTGCAACAGCTCTGAGGATTCCCCACGGTGATCCCCACAGCCACAGGTCTCCTTCCTCAGAGAGTGTTACTGGCCTCACTTGGTTTGCCTGTTGTCAGTAACCCAGTGGCAACTTCAGATCAGGAGGGCTCCTTAGCAATCCTTGCCTTTCATTATCACACTCTCTGAAAGGTGGCATCTTCCAGACACGGCTCAGAAGGGCTTGAGGTGAGATGGGGAAAAGAAGAGCACAATTTCAATTTAAAGAAGAGATAGCACAATTTCAATTTAAGCCCCCCGCCCCCCGGAAAAGACAACATCCCTCTGCCAACTACAAAGAAGTTCTGTCCATGTTTTTCCAACACTTTTCTGACACCCTGCTGGCTATTCCAACAGAACTTTGCCCTCACAGTCTCTGTAGGACACATCAGCCACAGGGGCCAACAGGGGCTCATTCCCCATATCTTGATCCCAGCTTCAATTTAATGTCTACTGTGAAAAGCCACAGGAGTGGAGTCCTTAAAACCCATCTACCTTCAAGGGAAAAAGTAAATATAAAAGTTGGCTCCAAGAACAGATGGCGTCTAAAGGAAATTATGATAATTAAGCTTCCAAGTTGTAGATTTCCAAGAGACTGTTCCACTCCAGCACCAGACCTCTAGGCCAGTGCAGCAGTTAAAAGTTTCACCACACTTTATTAATTGCTAATTACTGCTTCATTACTTCCACTCATGCTCCCGAGACTGCTGCTGTCACTGTTTCCTTCAGGGGTCACTTCAAAACTGCAGAGAGTGATGTGATGAGTAAGGTCAGTTACTGAAAACATAAATAGGTCTTCTCAGCTGCTGCATGTGCTCAGCCCCAAACCAGCTCTGAGGCCTGTTACACTCACTAAGCACAGTTTGTCATCAGGATCATACGAGAGGACTCAGAATTTGTCTAATTTACTATTGTACATTTGTAAACTTATACAATTTACATTTGTAACTTCTGTTCTGCCTCCCTTTTGGTAAACCCCACTGTTCCAGCATCCAGCCTAAGGAGCAGTGGCTGCCCTGCCTGTCTCCTCTGTAATCTAGTGAGGAACTAGGCAGAGTGAATTTACACCTGAGTTTAATCCATTTCCTACTCAAACTCTTCCCTCCAAAAAGTCTGAGCAAATCCAGTCAGAGTCTGGTCTTGAGTTTTTGCACACAGAGCAGCAATACTGCTGAGAATTGAAAGTTGGACAATATCCAGAGCTTTGAACAGGTTTCCAAGTCTGAAAACAGTTTTCAAGCACAGAACTTTCACAAAACTACTCACATAATTAAGAGCCAAACCACTTATATGAATATAAATTTATGGGCTAATACTACCCTGTTTCATAATGGAAACAAAGTTAATTTGGGTTTTATTCAGTGCCAGTGCTATTAACTGTGCATCTTAGGCATAACTGAATTTCTCCATAAATCTAAATTTCGTTAACACGCTGAAATAAATTACTTTGTGATTTATAGTTAAGACCATAGTGCTGACAATTATTAAACACCTGGTGTTTCCACAAAAAGTGCAAGCTCACCCTAGGTGTGGACCAGCCTCTCCAGTGTTCCTAAAGAGCAAAAGTAAGTTTTTGAACTAGCTTTCCTTTAATTCCCAATACATTAGCTGTATCCAGGTCCCTTCCAGTTTGTGCTAACACTCAATGCCAGTTCAAAGAGCTGCTATGTGGTTTTCAGGTGTGACAACAAGCTTCTGCTGCCAAATATCACCATTCCCACCAGCCAGGAATCCTACAGCCATCCCAGTCCTAGGTGCACTAATCCCAAACACATCCTGTGCTACTACTCCATGCAGGGCTCTGTCTGCACAGCTGGTAGCATGGTTTGCTCCAGCTGCATGGCTGGGCACCATCAGCATCACTGCAGTAGTGAAGGCAGGGAGCTGCTCAGAGGGCTCACACAATTCTGACAGTCCCACCCTCCTCTGCTGAACACTCATCTGTCAGAGCACACCATCATTTGTGGGGACATGCAGCTATTCAGCAGCCACCTTGGAATTAGGTTTAATTGTGACCCCAAGACAGATTTCATTACATTTCAACTCAGTGGTGTTGAGTTGTGCTCTGTCATCAACCTGGGGCAGTCAACTGATTATAAAGCAAGTATTTAATCACCTTAACCCTCTAGAGACTTAAATTAAGGCACTTCACCACAGTTCCTTTATTCCTTCATCTTAATTGAGGTTTCATTACCCACTGGTTACAGGGTCATTGTTTTGAGGCACAGGTACCTGACAGCTGAGGACCTGGGGCTACCTTGGCATGGGCTTTCATTTCTATCAGGCAGCATTTGTTCATTCATCTCTTTGATACCCAGATAATGATCTCTGGCTTCAGCAACAAATAAGTTTTGAATATTGATTCACTTTCACCCTGCTATCCCCCAATCTAAACAAATCAATTCACCAGCAAGTGACAGGCACTTCTCCCTGCTATCCCCCAATTTAGATAAATCAATTCTTTAACAAGCGAGTCATCCCCATTTAGTAAAGCACTATGAAGACGCACTTCAATAAATCTCTTCAAGTTTCCTACAGAGGAAAAAATATTGTTTTAATATACAATTTCATATTATTGTTTTAATAAAAGGAGCCATTAACAGTGGTGCTCTAGTGCAAGCTGTATTACAGGTAAAATTTCATCTCTCTAGTCTCAATGGGGGACACAGAGGACCTGACACAAGACACAAAAAGGACATTTGTTAAATAGTTGTTCAGCCAGGGAGAAAGCTAATTTGCTTTGAGCTCAGTGCTTTGTCTTTGCTTTCAACACCAACTATTTAAACTCAAAAACTGCCAGGCATGCTAGCATATTAAGATCTATCAAAATTCAAATAAGATGCATAATCTAAATAATGTAGAGTATAAATTGACTTTAAGGACTGAAGAAGTTACATATCCATCTTTTAAGGTCTGTAGCAGCAAAATGAAGACATCCATATTTTCCCTTTACTTTCCAATCTGCCATTTCATGTCTTTAGGCATTGTTTTTATACTGTTCTATTGGGAATGCAAATATTTCATAAAATTTTTTATAAGCTTGAATACAATTCTAAGCATTTACATTTCCCTGTAATTCAGTAAAACCATAAACCCATTAAACAGTATTTCTACCAAAATCAACCTGACAATCCCTATAACAAGCACTTCCAACCCAGTCTCCTGTTTCAAGGATGTTTCCAAAGTCCTCACGTCCCCTGAAGAACATTTTGACATTAACAGCCAAAGTCTTAAGCTTCACTAAAACCAAGAGAGGCAAGGCTGTCATGCAGTTCAGCATCCATTCAACTCCACTTCTTGCAGAAAGATTTCCCCAAGAAACACCAACTAGCTGTATAGAACTGAAGGTATCAGAACAGGATTCATTTCCTGTGTCATCTCACACCTCTAGGACAAAGAATGATCTTCCCCAGCTCTCTAATTTGGTGCTTACACCCAAAGAGAAAGGCAAAGGGAAAAGCACATTAGCATTATTAATTGCAATCAAAATGAGTTAGCAGGCAGTTCTCCAGACAAACTCCTTGGCCCAAAGACAATCACCTGGAACTCCTGGCAGTGCAGCAGAGCCAGCCCTGAGGAACAAGGCACACAGCTTTTTCTCAATCACACCACTCAGTGAAGGCAAGCAATTCGGATGCGAACACGTGGATAAGAATAAATAACAGACTTTGCAGACAAAAGTACAGTGTATAACAGCCTTACCCTACCAGAGCAGTTGTCACAGCCAGGAGAAACTGAAGATCCTAAAACAAAATCCTTGCTGCTAAAAGTTACAGCAACCACAGAGAGGGACATGGATTGTGAGGCTCAGTGACAAGGCCAGGGGAACTGTGTGCAGGCCTCCTCCACTGCTTTGACCACATCTGCAAGTGGAGTCTCTCTAAGCTGGTAAACTCCAAAGTTAAAGAGAAATGAAGGCGACTACACCCTTCAGTCATGAAGGATGGATCCATATGACAAGATGAGGAAAGCCTGGCTAAAAAAAAACCCAACATTTAAACCTGCCCAGACTCTCCTACTGCATTTCATTGATTTCTTCCATATTTAGTAAAGAAACATGTAAACAGCAACAATGAAAACCTAAAATAAAAGGCTTTATTTTCTCCAAACAGCATTTGTTTTTCCTTTTTTTTTTAAAAAGATCTCTTAATGCTTTCAACATTTGTCAATAGAATGAAAATATACATCAGTCATGTAAATAAACATATTTTCTTCTACTTCAAAAAAAATATATGCATCCTTCACACCAAAAGCCCACACTGATTACTTACAACACAAAAGCTTCATGGCTGTACAACCCTGAGGGTTCCCACACAAACATGAACACACTTGTGTGCACAAGAAAGGCAGCACACAACTGGTGAACTGTTTGTTCAGCTGGTAACACCTCAAAGCCTTTGTTTTAAGGATTTTTAGCATGGAAAGGCTGGCAAATCCCAGCAACTGCATGTTATGAGCCTCTTGTGGCTGGTCAAAGTTTCCTGCATTTAAATGTCTCCTAAAAGTTCTGCTTGTTACAAGCCTAAGTGTCTACAGCCACTGGCTAATTCTTCTAGCAAATTTCATTCTTGAGAATTGAGCTCAGCTTTGGACCCATAAGAAGTCACAAGAGAGGGCTTGATGGCAATCCAAATTACTGCCTGAGGAGTAAGCAATGAACAGCCAGAAGCTGAGCACTTCTCTGGCATAAACAGCTCCATTTGATCCTTCTGTCAAGTGACTGAAGTGCACAAAGAACTGGAACTCAGGATATAAGCATGGCATTCACAAAACAGCTGCAAGAATGAGATGGAGAAACCATTATCAGGCTTTGGCAAGGAAATTTTCATCTCATTCCTCACTCACTGAAGTGCTAAAGAAGAGGCTGATATTCAAAGGCTGCAAGGTGAAAATTCAGAGGCTCTTGTTTTAAGAATGGTACATGGGGACACGTACCCATAACCACCACCATTTCATACCATCCAAAATGGTAAGGCAAGTTACACAGGATTTCCCCCACATCACCATTAAGAATTAAACCAACTGTAAATTAAAGGGATGTCAAAAGACAGTTTTTAAGGATGGTAATAGGGGGCTCTGAGGGTTATGCTCACTTGTCAGCCCTTGCTTCCACTGATTCAATGATTCTATGTTATTCTGCATCCTAAAACACCCAGCTCAGTGGCCAGAAATCAAGGTCTGGCTTTCTTTTCTCATATTTCCTACACAGACAATATGGTGCAAGTAGGATTGATAGCTCAAAACATCCTCCCAGCACTCTCAATGTCACACCAGTTCTTCATTAACGTTACCTTCACATTAGCAATGCTTTTAACACCTTCTGCCTGCCTGTGAAACAATCTAGCAGCAGCAATTCACACAGTTCTGGCATTATTTTAAAGTGGCATGTCACCAGTCATTCTCTGCTGCCGAGCTTGCACAACCAGGTGGAGCTGTCTCTTTGCAATGGCCGTGTTTAAATCCCATAGAAACTCCAACAGCTTGCTCTGGAGGAGAATCTCCATGGGCACGAACTGCAGAACCTGCTGGGGAGAGTCTGTGTCCAGCAAAGAGCTCATCAGCGCATTCAGATGCTGCAGGTAGTCCAGCACGGGCGCGGGGAGGCCTCGGTAGCCCACGCACAGCAGAGCGGCGCCCGCCCGCAGCGGCTCCCGCGAGGTCGGACACACGAACGTGACGCTCCTGAAGCAGCAGTGCAGGATGAAGACCAGGCCAGCTGTGAAGCGTGTCAGGCAGGAGAGAACAGGCAAAACCAATGCATCTCCTGCTGCCAGCTGGGCCAACGAATGCAGAACACACTCCAAAAGCTGCTGCTGGTACTTTGGTTCTCCATCATACAGCAAAGAGAAGCTGAAAGTCAGCAGCGTGGCTGAGTCCATGGGCTTTACTTCCATACTGGGCTGCCTTTCTGTGTCACAGAGAGAGGGAAAGCCCACCACAAGGCACTTGAACTGGTCACTACAACTTTCATTTAGGACTTCCTGATGGCACCTGGAAAGATCAGACACTTTTGCCAGAATGAGTTCCCCAGGAAGAACTTCACAAGACTGACAAGGCTGCAGCATTGATCTGCTTTTCACCCTCCCTGCACCCAACTCCTTCACAGCTTCATTAAGATTTTCTAAGACCTGAACATCACAAAATGGAGAACACTTTACTCTTGGCAATCTTTTTCCTTCCAAAATGTACCAAAAGCTACATTCAAGGTTAGACAATGATCCTTCCAGGATGCACATGTTCCCAACATTATTTAAACTATGTTCCTCAGCCCAGTGATTAAGATAGCCCTTTGCCAATTTATCATTCCATGTCAGGGTTTCCATCATCTTCCTTTCGTTGTATGTACTAAAATATTTGTTTCTTTGCCCAAACCATTTTGCATTCATGCTGCAACCAGCCTGGGATTTCTTGACAAGCCAGTTATTTCTGCCAATGGGTTTCATGTGGAAGTTTTGCATGAAGAACTCTACTGCACAGTCTCTTAACTTGCTCAGTTTCACCTGCTCTGCTTCTTCCATGCGCTCAAAAAGACGGATGTTCTCTGAGATAGTCTCTACCTGGCACTTGTGGAAGAACATGCAACACTCTTCATGTGTTTTAAGGAATGATTCTGGTAGTGTATGTTGGGAGAAAAGGGCTTTGTTGACCATTTCTGTTCCAAAGTTCTGTGTCATTTTAGGAAGAAGCAGATGAAGGCTTTCTCTGCCCATATAGCGAAGACAAACCACATAGGCCTCTGAGTTTCCAGCTTTGCTGGTGGCTGGTTTAAAGACATGGACCTCCTCAAAAGAGCAGTTTAGCAGAAAGAGCAGGTTGATAGAACAGTGTTCAAACAGAGTGAACATCTTCAAAACAAACGATCCTCCAGTGCCCAGGATCATTAAAGCAGTGACTGTTTCACAGTAATGAAGGGGTGAGACGAGAGCTTCCTGCTCACCTGGATTTCCCTGGCAATCAAAGCTGCCATCAGCAGTTACCAAGTGGACTGTGGTCATACTGCTCACAAAGCTCTGAAGTCCTGTTAGATGTCTTAATGTCATCACATCCCCAGTGTTGTCTGGGCCAAAGTACCACCAAGGTAACGTGTTTGCTATCAGACGGTCATCCATGATCATCATAAGGATGTCATTGGCTTCATGGTAAGGGTTTAGGGTATTAGCTACCCAATTCCAGTGGCAAGAGACATGATGGGACTTCAAGAAGTGGTTAAGGCTGGCTATAAAAGCTCCAGGTGCTTCACAGAGGTGGACAGAATTCAGTTCTCCATCTTGAAGAGCTTCTTCTGGGAGAAGAGGAAAACTGCACAGGATCTCATGGAATTTGCACCACGCCTGGGCAGAGAGCTCAGCCTTCACAGATTTCTTTACATGAGATATTATTTTCCCTGCTTTATTAGTAAAGGAGGTGTGCCGATGCCAATCCTCGAGGTTCTTATCACTCAGTTGGTTCTTCACTTCATTCATTGAGTCCTTCAGAGCCAGGAGTGAGTGGAATTCCACATGATCACATGTAAAAGCATTGCTGGGATCTGGCAGCTTCCATTCATCATTCACTGGCTTAGTGTAAGTAAACTTCTTTGCAAAGAGCTTCTCAATTTCAGAAAGAATTTCAGGACTGAACTTTTCAAGGTTGGTTTTCTGGTTAACATAAGGCTGCTTACATTTATCCATTCTTGGGTGGATTCACAACCTGGACAACAGCAGGGGAGAAGAAACCACGTCATTCCAATCACACTAGTACAGAAATAGGAAATGCTTTTTATTTAAAAAAAAAGTGTCCTGCTTAACAGCTGTATTCTGGAACAGAGGTAAATGCTTCATGGAATCATGCACCAATGAGGAAAGTAAATGAGGGCTATCCTAAATAAGGTCATTTGAAAATCAGGAGGTTCACCAGTTCAATTGCCCTTCTTGCTGTTTACACAGCAAGTCAAGAAGAGTTTGCTGGTGCTTGGCCCTTCACTGACTCTGAATGTTCTGCTTACTGTATGGGTCTAAACACTTAAATACAAATACCTCTCTCAGTCACAAAAGAGAACACACCACAAGCTCTCCAAATTCAGCAAGCAGCCCAGAAATGTTATCATCTGATTATGGCGGTGTCTATCTGAGAGCTCTAAGTATGGAGGGTGGGGAGCCACAAGCAAAGGCAACTTTGAGAGGGAGCACAGCTGCTGCTCCTCCAATTTCCCAAGTGGGAACAACCCTCCCACCTCTTCCACCAGACCCAGCACAGTGATGCGGTAGCTGCTCATTGGCACCCTCGAGAATTGCCCTCAGCTGAAGGGCCCTGGAGGGGTGCTGGACACCAGCCACAACCCCCTTTCTCTGCTCAATATTACTGCTCTCTGCCAGATGACTGCAAACCCTTATGCCTTCCTTTAATGACTGAAAAAACTGTGAAAAACCTGAAGTGAGAGGACTTGGTTCAGCTGTGGTCAATGGGAATAGGTGCTTGATGGTAAAGAAGAAAGCAGTGCTAAGAGTTGTGCTGCGAGTGGGTAAAGGCCAACAAATAGGAGCACACTCCACACAAAGCTGATGAGGCTGCTGCAATCTACTCCACCACTCAGCAAAAAGCACACATCACACAATTGACAGGCACTAACCAGAAATCAGCCAGCCAGCAATTTATTCCAAACTAAAATGTTCTCTTAAGCAAAATAATTTAATCAAAATTACCACCCGAGATAGGAAATCTCTCAGCCTATCACTTTAACCATCCGTCAAGCCCCCCCCATTCCCTCAAAAGCAAAATACAATGATCTGAAGTGTTACATAACAATTGAGTTTGAGAAAATATTGGATTAAAAGTGAAAGAGCTGAGAAACTTTGGAAACAATGGCCACCCTCAGCACTTTACTCTTCCCCTAAACCCATGCAGGGCCTCAGGCCACAGCCCACGTCTGTCTGCCCTCTCAGGAGAAGAGAGGCACATGGTTATACACACAGCTGAAGTTTCATCTTGCCTTTCCCCAATTCAAGGCCTTTCAACAGGCAGGTTTAATTTCACTGTCCTCTATGCAAATGTGCTCTGGCTTTAATCTCATCCTTTCTTGTAGGATGTTCTGGGGAAAGAGGAAGACTGGGAAAAACACAGACCATTGTGCCCTGGACTAGTTTATTTCATTTGAAACACCAACTATGAGTATGGGCTTTTAATTACAGCTCAACACAGTTACTCATACAAGAGGTTTGGGTTGGAAGGGACCTTAAAGACCACGTTGTCCCAACCCCCCTGCCATGGCTAGGGACACCTTCCACTACACCAGGTTGCTCAGAGCCCCACCCAACCTGGCCTTGGACACTACCAGGGTTGGGGAACTCACAGCTTCTCTGGGCAACCTGTCCCAGGGCATTACCACTCTCACAGGGAAGAGTTTCTTCCTAATGTCCAATCTAAATCTCTCTTCTCTTAGTTTAAAACCGGCCCCCATTGCCCCACCACTATCTACCGGTGTAAAAAGTTACTCTCCCTCTTTGAAGTACTGGAAGGCGCTCTAAGGTGTCCCCGGAGCATTCTCCAAGGCTAAACAACCCCAGCTCTCTCAGCCTGCCCCAGAAGTGCTCCAGCCACAACACTAACAAGCTCAACCCTAAATCAAAGCTAACTCAGCGCATAGCAACAACAGGCAAACGCCTGTTTTTTCATCATCATTTCCAGACCCCTTTCGGCCAGGACCGCGCTCGTCCTACCGCTCGCTCTGGGCTCGCCTCACCGCGGAGCTCCTCACCCATCCCCGCGCTCCGCTTCCCTCCCGCCGCCTCAGTCCGCCCCGGCCGCTCGTAGCGCCGCGCCCGCCCGAGGCGCCTCCCCGCGCGGCTCGCTCCCTACGCGAGGCCGCGGCTGCAGCGCGGCCCGGAGCCGCTCCCGCTCTTACCCGGCGGGAGTGCGCCCAGCCCGGCCCCTCGCCCGCCCGGCACGCCCTCTCCTCGGAGGGCAGCGCCCCGGCCCGGGTCGGGAGGGTTCCTGCTGCGGCGGCTTCGCCATCAGCGCCCGGGAAGGCTCGTAGCTGGGGTGGGTGAAGAGCAGCTGAGTGCCGCGAAGGCTGCGCAGGCCGGGCAGGCGGCAGCGCGGCTTTCGGCTCCATTTCCTAAACAGGAGCTTAAGAGCGGCTGTTTCTCCCGAGGAAAAGGGAGCAGAGGAGCCGCCTCCGAGCAGCGGGGCAGCCCGGCAGGACAGCACTGCTACAAGTTACCCACGCAGCACTTACCACGCGCTAACGCTGACAGGTTGCTCCGGAAGAAAAGAGGAGAAAAGCTGTGTTGGGCTGTGTGGCCACCCGCTGGAGAGGCAGGGCCGGGGCTCAGCGCCCTGTGTGTTTTTTTCCCCACGCCCTGGGCCGCCTGCCCTGGGAGCCTGAGCCCAGCGCAGTCGTCTCGCAGCCCTGCAGAGGCCATGGCTCAGCACACGCTGAGTCTCCGGAGTCAGCAGTGATGCTCCTCCAGAGCATCTTGCCCTCTGTAACCCACAAGGCAGGTACTTGAGAAGACTCTTCACATAGTAACCCACCTTGCTGCCCTTTCTAAAGCCCCAGGAGATTTGTTACACCCAGCTTGGTTTAGCAGGAGGCAAGAGCCTTGAAATATTAACAGAGTCATAATGAGCATCACTGAGCATCCATTGCAGCATCCCTGGAAACACACAGAGGCTTTAGACAGCAAAACAGCATCTAATCTGCACACAGAAGCAGAAAGGTCAAAGCATATTCATTATTAAGCAGGTGCGAGTTGCTTTCGAGACTTTAAATACTGTGGGGATTTTCCTCTATGCAGGTTCAGGAACGTGGCACTCCCCAGCCCTTCTGGGAACAAACAGCCAACAATGGAGCATGAGTAAGCAGAAATCCTTTTGCTTTAATACCAGGCTTCCTGCTATTGATTTTTGCACTCTCACATATTCTTCATGAAGCTCCATCCAGTCCTAAGCCAGAAGTAGTTTTGGTACAGAAATTCAGTGCTATCAGTACTAGCCACTCCAGAACTGATAACTTGGGAAAATTTTGCTTGAAGCCCAGTAGCTGAAAAAAAACCCAACCAAACCCAAACCCTTTACATGTCCATCTTAATGAATATAATGATGTATACATAAGGGATCGTTTCTCCCACTCTAGGTACCTGAGAGAATTTGTATGTTAAAGTCATAACTGAGCACAGGGATCTATAACCAGACAACTTTCCTCTCCTCTTTTAAACTACTTGCTTGTTTTCTAAGATGAAGCAATATTGCTACAAAATAGAAAGAATCTTAAGTATAGAAAAAGCCCAGTCCTACTTAAAACAAAACACTTCAAGTTTATGTTTATGCTTAAAACAATAAACAGGAATACAGGACTAAAACTCTTTAAATCCCTTGAGGGGAAAAAAAGAGAGAATGTATTTTTCAAGCCAAATAATGTCATATTGACCCCTAATAGTGGTGTAACAAAATGGTACCGGCTGACTCATCAGAAAGAAATTTTACCTAATGAGAAAGAGCTGAGGTGCAGATGGAAGATTTCTCTGTCTCAGTGCCTCTTCACCCTTTGACTGGCCTGTTTGAAAATCACCTTTACTCAATCAACATCTTTGGCTATGCAGAGGGAGAGCTGGGGCAAATGAATGAAAGCAGATGGGGAGCTGAGAGTGTGGAGCTGAGGCTGTGCTGGGTTCTCCAGTGCCTGGTCTGGTCTCTTGATTGTACAGGGACACAGTAATGGCATTGCTAAAATCTTATCTTTAGCTCATGAGAATTTAAAGTTAGTGGGAAGATCAAAGGTGTGTTACAGTCTGAAATGTTTGTGTTTGTAGTAAAAGCCTGAACAGAGCTTTCCTTACTTTTGGCTTTCTCTCTGATATTTCCAGTGGTGCTGTGATGTTTTGGTTGCCTTCCTTTTGTTGTTTCTGTGTACTCACACACCAGCCACAAGGTTTACACTGACTTCTGTGGGCCATAGGGAATTAAAACATTGAGTTTAAGGGTTGATTCTTTTTAATTTCTTCCTAAACACATCACTTTTCTCATGTTATTGAGTGCTTGAGTGCTTGGATAACACTACCAAGAGAACAGCTACAATTCAGCTCGTAGGGGAAAGGGGTATGTAAGCAAGACTTGACCTTTGCATTTCTACACTGCCAGGCTTTTACTGTAGCTTGCAGCTTCTCAGTGTCACACTCCTCTGGACTCCTGGAGATAAGGCTCTTCCAAAGCACAGGAGAGAACAATTCATCACTGGGCACATGACAGCACAAGAGTACTAGCTAAAATAAATGTGATTGAATAGCATGCTTAAGAAAAATGTGATTTTTTTTTTCAGAATTTAAACTTTTAACTCAGCTTGTGAGCTTCAGGATCCTTCTATGTTTTCTGAAATATCTTCAAGTTAAAGCAGAAATTTGAGTAGACACTTCTATCTTATGCAAAATAATCTCTTTTGTTTGTTGGTTGGTTTGGTTTGGTTTTTTTGGTCCATGTAAGATGCTTAAAATGAGAACATAGCACTTTCTTCCTGCATTAGCCCTGCTTCTATGGAGCTAAACTTTTATCAGCTAATCTACAGCTGATATTTTCCCAATCAGATTGTAACCTGTGTGCACAGCTGGGGCACCAACAGCCCCAGGTGGAAGCATCTGTCTTTAAGAGAATATTGGGAAGTTAAACATAGGAAGTTAAAGATCTCATTAACAAAGTAGTCTTGTTTATGCCCCTGATTTTTTTTTCTTTTGTAGATATATGGTATAACTACTATGTGATGGAGCTGGGGAGTATTGCTGGAGTGTTTGGGAGCTCTTTCAATCATACTGGATGTGTGCAGGGAGTCATCTGGGAAGACTATGCTGAGCCATGGAAGAAACTTCCATAGATTCCGTGGAATACTCAGTACTTCTCACCCTGCTTCTAAAGATCAGTCCCCAACCCACAAAATTTTGCACCAGGTCTCACCATGGTTTTATCTATCACTGTGCCAGATGCAAGATATTTGTAAATTGGGCTGATAGCTTTGATGTGGCAGAGCAGCTGAGAGAAGGCTCTCAGTCAGACATGAGAAGAATCATCCAAAACAGTGATTATGTGGATGATTATGATTAGATTTATTGCTAATAGAGTATCTAAACTAAGCAGTGTGGTGTCTAAATCACAACACTATCATCTATTGCCATGAGGTGCACCATGCTGGGACAGCTGGTTGCCCTTAATGAAGTGGGTTTCCCTGACCTTGGGGACTGATCTGTAAGGGTCATTCTTGCTCTGCTTCTGGCTTGCAGTCCAAAGTCAGGCAGATTTTTGTTTCACTTTCATCACCAGAGGAATTGCAACCACTATCTGCTACAAGGAAAGTGAGCTGGGAAACTCCAGTAAACAGTGTCTGACGTAGCCAGTTAGTAAAATGGCATACAATTATTTAGCCTTTGCTTCTTCAAACAAAAGTCACTGAAATGAAAGGGAAACCCTATCAACTGTTCAATAACGTGTTATTATTGCACCACAAACAAGATATGAGGAAGCATTGATCCTTTTGGAACAGCACAAATACATCCTGACAGACCACGACTACAAGTGATAGTATGTTCACCTACTGACCTCCAGAAATCAGTGTTTTCCAAAGGGGGCTTTGGGGAAATGAGGACATGGTCCTGAGACCTAGTGAAAGGTCTGGCATT
Source organism: Leptocoma aspasia (assembly GCA_013399835.1). NCBI lineage: Eukaryota > Metazoa > Chordata > Aves > Passeriformes > Nectariniidae > Leptocoma > Leptocoma aspasia. The sequence continues at coordinate 488,812 of VXAX01007628.1, forward strand.
TCACTGTGTGAAAGTATTATCAATTACTGAAGAGGAAACCAGACCACAGAGCAGGATAAACTTCGGTCCTGTGTTGTTTTGATATGTGTAAGTGACCTTCCTAGGGAGAAGTCATATTCTTCATATGGAGAAGCATATTGGAGCCCCAGGCCAGCAGCTGGCTGTGCTGCCAGGATATGAACTGCATTTACCTGTGTCGAATAGAGAAATATAACTATTGTCAAGGATTCTTTGTGATACATGGTGCTGTGCAGTATCATTTAATTATTTGAGAATTGTTTTCTTCTGTGACAGGCCTGAAAGCATTTCTTCCTTATTCCTTATAATTTTTACTTCAAGTTATTTGTGTTTATTGTAGGCCACAGGGATACCTGGCCTTTTTTACTGTCTAGTCCACCAGGATCTGTGGTTTCTTTTCCGCTTATTCTCACTGAAGGATTGCTTCAGCCTCCACCACACTTTCCCCTGTACTCTCTGGTTTTTTGCCTGCCTCAAAGCACTTCCACATTGAAAAGCCCATCCTTTCATCCCGAGCCTGACATACTGCTGATCCCTGTTTGTATCCCTTCAGAAGGTACAATTCCTTTCCCTCAAATCCCCAAATAATCCTTTTTATACTCTCTCTAAGTTCCTTGCCACAGGGGCTTTTGCTTCCACAAACTCCCATAGCCACAACCCCAGTCTTACCCTTTGCTGTTTGATACATCTCCTAGAGCTGGAAGATGGAAGTGTTGGCTGGTATTAGGACATCTCTGCTCTTTTATTGATTTCTGTGGTATCATTTATTCACAGGTTTCGTCAAGTAGCTTCCTCTTTCTGCCCGAGTCTTATAAAGATGGGGAGGTTTTACAGAGCAGGCTTACAATTTGTGAAAGCTGTGGCTGCTTCCCTGCTAGTAAACATCATAAACCCTTTACATTTACTGATGTCTGTCCTAAAAGCCTTTTCCCACTGCCCTCACAGGAGGGCTATTTAGGACTGCACATTTTGGCCAGCTGGAAGCTTTTTTCTGACGTCTGGCCTAAATGAACACGCATCTCCTCGGTTTCCTGCTGCCTGTCTTAAGTTTCTGTATCTCTCCTGCCTCCATGGCAACATTTCCAGGCTGTCATGGAAGCATTGCTTTGCTCTCATTTTGCTCAGCTAACCATGACAGGCTCTTTGAACGTCTGGTTTTCTGTTCCCCTGGCCAACCCTTTGCTGCATTCACTGTGGTCAGAGGTCTCTTTCCTGTCGATATGCAATGAGCAGCACCAGGCAGATCTTGTTAGAGATTGTTATTAAAATGATCTGTTGGGGAATAACTTTTCTGGTATATAATTCGGTTTTATTTACCTTTCTTGTGGCTAGTAACACTCCAGTGGCTGTCTGGCTAGTCAGTGTACAGACAATAATGAGTTTCCCGAACAAAGCCTTTCCAAATTGCTGTAAAATTCCTGATTAATTCTTGGCAGTAATTTTTTAATCAAACCTGGAACATGTGCTTTCGGTAGTCAGCAGAAAAGCAAAATCTTTCCAAGCTTTAGCCATTTCACCTTCCTCCAAAACACTGAGGCACAATCCTGGCTTTTTTAAGTATGAGAGAATTGGGAGAAATGCCCCCCAGGTCAGTGCACCTGTAACGGCATGGTAACGCCTGTAGTGCTTTGGGGGGATACTTTCTTCTGGGCTAGACTGTCCCCACTGTGTAGACATTCTGTGAGTATTTCTGCAGCTCAGTTCCCCTTCCCAAAAGAGTGATGTGCAGTATGTGTGAGAAGACTGCAAGATAATTTGATACAGTGATAATGTCAGCACACAGGGAAGTGGAGACTTGCCCTAAAGCATTAATTAAATGTTTTGATGAAATGCTTGCAAAATACTTCACAACACTTCTTTAGATGGAAATTGCTGTAGGAATGTACAGCATTGTTAGAAAATGATTTCAGGTGATTGTATCTGCATCCTGTAGCAGTTGAAGTTCTCACTACAGAAGCAGGGCTTGAATGACAGCCAAGGCAGTAAAATCAGGATTATAGATATAAATTGCTGCAGACACATACAGACAGAGACAACTGAGATTCCTTCAGGACAGAAGACTCTCAATACTTTTTTTCAGCATTATGCAATCTATTCAATACCTTCTTTTTCTAGATAAATCTGATTTGGAGTATTCCCTGCAGTCTAATTGGCATGAATGTCCTCAGTGCTCAAATTAATTTTGTTCTAGTAGGGTGAACGTTTATCTTGTACTTGTCCAGCCAATGCAGCACTACAAGTTAAAACTCAAGTAATTTCTGTTGCTGTTAAATAACAGGCATTGCAGAAAGTTAGATAAAATGGCCCCTTTTTGATAATCCTGTTTTCCATGTAAATCCAAACTAGGAAGGAGATTGTCTTATATGAGAGCAAATTGGGAAGAGCTCTCAGGCTGTCTGATCTCTCTTGTCTGCTTTGCAAAAAAGAATCAGATTAATGAACGTAATCAGATTAAGGCTGAAGAAGGGAACATATCTGGGGGGCATCAGAACTCTGCTGATACCAACAAGCTATATGGAAAATCAACATTAAGGGCCTAACATTGCTCTGTAATTTAATTTAATGGCAGCAAATAATGGGTTTCAAAGAAGTCCTGAGTAGTGGCAAGAGGAGCCTGGACTTCCAGAGGGCAGAAGGATTTGAGTGAGCTGGTAAGTGGCTCTGAGACCGTGGGTTTGGGTGAATGTTGCTTGAGGTGATGGTGACTTGCAGAGTCCTTTGGCACACTGGCTCACAGCCAAGCAGTGTGGGCCTGTTGGGCATAGGGTTTGGTGCAGTTAAATCTACCTAAAACTGTCTCTGCTCTCGCTCTGCTGTGTTTGTACAGAAAAACAATGCTGAAAAAAGGAGGATATACCTAGAACAAGCAGAAGTAGATATGACCAAGATTCAGAAGTACAAGAATGAGACTGACAAAAAAAAAAGAGGCATATCTGGAAAACGAGGGGAAACATGGTAAAAACAGAGTTAGAAAGAGGACATAGAAAGGAAGATTATTTATAGATCCTCAATGTTGATTTTCCCACTGCCTTCAGCAAACCAAGAGCAAGATGCACCATGCTAGTGCAGCAATGTGCTGTGGATCCTGAAGTGGCAGAACCCCACCTCCTTGTTTCTGTAGCAGAGGCATTTTAAGCTTTCTAAGAGAAAGTAAGAAAGAAAAGGAAGTGTGAACTTGAGGGACAAATTGAGAAGGTCAACAACTGGAGGGGAAAAGCCCTCATTATGGTTTCTCTTCAGATCCATTTTCTATTTCTTCAGTGCCAACTGTATTTTTCAACAAATAAAACACAATTGGATTTTAAAATTCTGCTGGTTGTTGCAGATTCCCAGCCTGTGCTGGCATTGCTGGGTTTCTGCTTTCCAGCATGAAGTATATCTCTCTCTAAAAATGCCCTGGTTTTTTTTTTTTTGGTGCATTTGTTACCTTGTTTGACTTGGGAGTTCTCAGAGGCAGTTTTCTGGGGCAAGAATTGGGGGTCAGTTTGATGCAAGGTCTTCAAGATCAAAAAGGAAAGAGGAGTGTAAGAAATAAGAAATCCAAGATCTGAAATGGGTGCTGCCCAGATTTCTGAATTTTTGTTGTGTCTGGCTGATTTGTCTAAGAATTGACAAGTTCTAATTGAGGTTTTGTCCCTGCTTGGGATATTTATAAATTGTACCCCCATGTGTCCTTTTTGGATCTATTAAGCAGTGAATGCATATTGTAGATGTGGCCTTTCAGCTGGGGCATGTAAGGTCTCTACTCATCACTGCTTTTCTTGAATTTTTTTGGCATTCAATTGTCTTGGAAACATCTCTGGCTCTGTAAAATGTGGTTCACATCAATTGTTGGGATCAAACACCGATGCACAAACAGATCCACATGACAAGGTTGTTTTTATATTTGTTTTCATACACAGCAAAGCTAAAATTAAAGGGACAGATGGTGGGGTGTCTGTCTTCTTTCCTTTGTCTCCCATAATCAACTGAACAGAGGTTTGGCATATCTCAAATAAGTATTTCCATTTGGGAAGGGTGAGGCAATTAAAAAAGAACAAAAAGCCCTGAGGGGAGCTAATGGGCCATCACCCCTGGGTGCCATGAAAGAATGGGAAGATAATTATGGGAGATGTGGAAGGGTCTGGTGTCAGTGGCAGGGGGTGCAGGTCATCTCGCAGAGTCTGCACACTCCCAGGAGTTTGAATTGCACAGGAGCAGATGACTCCAGCTGGTTCCCAGGTGATGCAAGAGGTGCAAATCCAGGCAGATCCCTTGTCAGCTGCTGAAAAGTTGTGTGCATGCGTGTGAAATTTCTAGGCCTAATCTGCATTACAGTGTGTGTGCATGCGTGTAAGCTTTCTGCAGAGCTCTAGAGCATGTGTGTCATGTGGGGTGAGGCCAGAAAAGCAGATGTCCTGACCATGCCCCTCCTACTCGGGGATTAGAGATGCTCAGGGGACAGCAGACAGAAGCTGGGACACACCTCCCTGACTCAGTGCCGGAGACAGCAGCAGCTTCTGCAGGTTCAATAGGCCACTGCTCTTTGGTCAAATAAAACTCTGCAGCTCCATTTCCAGCAACCATCCCCTTCTTTTGGTTAACCAGAGGGGAGGAGGATGGCCTATGCTGAGGAAGACAGGTAAGGTGCTGTGAAATAGGGGATGCACAGATGTCCAAGCTGGATGGGGATAACAAAATTACATTGCTTTTCCTCACCTTGTTTTCTTTCTACTGGGCACTCAATAAATGTCAGACAAAGGCTGCTCAGAAGTAAGCATCTTATTATTGGAGAGGAATCTGGCCATCTGCCTGTGCAGGTGCTGGTATTATGAAATATGGCAGTGAGTAGGTGACCTTGGGAGAGGTTATGGGCCAGAAGAGGTCAAATATCTCCTGTGGAGAGGCACAGACTGTGAATACGTATGGCCATGTGCCCCCAAACAAAATGCTTTAGCTGTTTATTGGGATATGTCTGCTTTTTTACATGGATTTGCTTTCAGCCAACTTAGAAGCACAATAAGGGTGGGGGTTTTTTTTATGCCATAAGAGATCTGTCACCGGTGACAGTCCTGTGTTTTGCAACAGATGCGTTTCTCCAGTGGATGACAGCAATCACAATAAAGGGGATTGTGTTTTCAGCTGATCCTGTGATTTAATCCAAAGCGATGCTACCCAGCACTATTATTAGGTGTGCATTGCTGGAGCAGCTAGAGGGGCCTTTGTGCTACATGTATTAATTCAAGCTGTCAAAAAGCTTGCACGGGCCTTGTGCTCATGCAGTTCCAGGCCGAACACTCTGTTTGGTGACCCAAAAGGTCAAGCTCCCCCTTTGCTCCTGCTGAGCAGGTATCTCCCTTGCATTCAGAAATTATCAGTGCTTGCCAGTCCCTTTGATGTCATCCGGAAGGTTTCTGAAAGCTAAATACTGCAAGCAGATTAATTTTGGCATCACTGTGCTCTCAGCACTGAGGACAGCTCTGATGTGCCCAAAGCCTTTGGGATGGACAGGGCTCTGCCTGTCCCTGTGCACTTGCTGGAGCTCCTTTCAGGCAAGGAAACATATGCAGCACTGGAGATTTACTTCTTTGGTCAAGAAGTATTTTAATGTCTTCTGTTTAAAAGGAAAAATTCACTGTAACTTGGCATAGCTCAGTCAGTCCTGATGTCTTCAGCAGACATTGAATGGATTCCATCCCACATTCCTAAAATTTCTGAGGATATAGGAATAATATCCATTCTTTAATGTTATTTTGCAATGGTTTATGCACTTTAAAAAAAACCTGAAACAAGCAGTATTATGGTCATGTGGAAGAGCAGATCTTGGTGGCCTTGTTCTTTTCTCATGCCTGCCACAGGTATGTCAAAACCTTGGGCATTACATATAAATCCTCTTGGTTCCCTTGAATTTCTAAACAAGGATTACAGTTATTCAATAGAGAAATTGGGGGGAATTGTTCATTAATGTATGTAAAGCACTTTTAAAGCTTTTGTCTGGGAGCAAGTGATAACGTAGTCAAGTGTAGTCTTTATTAATGTCATTTTCACAGCTCCTGCTTATTTCAGGAGCTCACAATACACTTAGAAAATTCAGTATGTGATGGTAAATAAACTCTCTCATTTCCAAACTTTTCCTTTGAAAAGTACTTCAGCTAAGTATGACTCTTCATTTTAATCTATGTGTATGGAAGTTATTTCTTCCCATTGGATTGCAGGTTTATGACATTTTTGGGTATTTTTGACGTCACAATTTGTAACTACGACCATAAGTTTGGTGTATCATACGCTGGATGGGACTTACAGTAGTAATTAGACAGCTAAGAGATTAAATGCTCAGAGAAACCACCTGTGCAATAACTACTGACCCTGTCAGTATAAAGAAAGAAAAAGCAAAGAATTGAGGACCTTTGTTTCAATGTCTGGTACTTTAGTTGGAGGAACCAGTTGTACACAGACAGTCAAATCCTCTTAGTGGACTGAGACCTCCTGGAGTGAGGAGCATCACTGTGAAAGCTTTTCTGTCTGTCCTCTGAGACTGCTGAGAGCAGCATCACGGCATTACTAAGGTTTACACTTCTTGAAAAAAAAGACTTGATAAAAAAGAACCAAAAGAAACATTCCTGGACAGACAGTGACTGCTTATCACCACCTCCAGTCAATTTTACATCACCTGCAGCCTCACAGTATCTGATTTTTTCACCTCTCAATAATCAGATCAACTTTTAATATAGAGAACTGCTGCCCCTGCCTGTGTGGGTTCACTCCAGGACCCAGTCCTCTACCATGTACAATCATTAATTCTACTCATCAATGGTAATGATTGAGTTGCTTCCAAGAACTGCTATTAGTACCCCTGCTTTTGAGGATAGTTTCCAATCAACCTTGATATTGACTTTCAGAAAGTATCTGCATTGTCCTATTGGAAACAGGATTATAGGATTATTTTGCTATTGATTGTGTTTCAAAAATCTGATTAAGGCATCTGAATACGGGGCTAAGAGGTTAAAAGTTGAACTCTTCTCCTTTCCCGTGAGACAGATATACAACAGGCACTGTAATGCCAACTTCTATCCCATCTTCAGGCAATGGGGCTCCCTACTGGATATGACTTTTTTTAACCAAGGTATTTGCCGAGTCCCCCTCTTGAATAATTTTAAACTCTGGAGCCCAGATTCCTGGTTTTCACTTGTTTTGATGGAGAGTGATGTCATTGGGCCTCTTGGCTATGTCTGGACTGCAGGTGTGATCCCATGCCCACTCTGTGGGAGAGAAGAGGCTGAGTAAGATCCCCATGTTTATCCTTCTGTACTGAAGGCACGGGGTATGGAGAAAGGTGGGTGTCTGACATGTGGTACCAGCCTAGACGGAAGTAGTGGGATGGCACTCAGCAGTTACAGAGGTTGGCTTCTCCATCTCTGTAGATGATGCTTGACCCATGTCTCAGAAGTTTACCTGAATCTTTACCTACTGCAGATGACAGTGTCTACTCCTTCATCAGCACAGCATTCCAGCTGTGTTGTTCAGGTGTCTTCAGAGCTCCACACACCTGGATTTCGCCATCACAGGCTGGACATCCCCATGCACACTCATACAGGTTGGAATTTCTCAGTCTAATTGTGCTTTTCCCTTTCTTCAGTAACTCAGGAGAGACCAGAGCCCATCAGAAGCAGGAGTGGTTATGCCTTGTGACATTTCTGTGATCTAGGTATCATTAGCCATTCTTCATCTACAGAATGAAACCAGCCAAGGGGATTCAAATGATTTCTCTGTAGTCAGGGGTAAAATACATGAGATTAAAAGTGATGTATCTTCAATAATAGCAGTGAAGCTTCCATTATTATAGTCTTAATGAAATTTCCTTTTCTCTGCACCTTTTCAGGACTTTTATCCTTTGAAGCTTGTTCTTTGAAGGGGTTGATAGTCTCACTGACCTGTTCTCCTCCTGCAGAAACAGCTATGAGGTGTATAAAGAAACAGCAGATTGGTTGCGTGCCCGTGCCGCCCAGCAGCCCAGGATTGCCATCATCTGTGGGTCTGGGCTGGGAGGTCTGGCTGATGTGTTGGATAACAAGACAGTCTTCCTGTATGAGGACATCCCTCACTTCCCACGGAGCACGGGTGAGCACAGCTCAGGGCATCAGCGCCCCACCCACCAGCAGCCTGCAGCACAGCCTCACACAGGGGTCACTCAAGTCTGCAAACCAGTCCCACATTGGTGAAATGTCTGTTCACAGTAAAAAACCATAAATATCATAGCACAGATGTATGTATTTATTTATTTGATTTCCAGCTTCTGCTTTTGCAGTGCTTGGCCCCGCGGTAAAGCAAAATCATCAACTGAAAGATAACTCTAAAGTCAAATTCCTTGAGACCTGTAACTAAAATGACACTTTGTTAATTTCCAGTGGCGGGGCACGTTGGCAGACTGGTGTTTGGGGAGCTGAATGGACAGCCCTGCGTGTGCATGCAGGGACGTTTCCACTCCTATGAAGGCTACTCTTTCAGCACGGTGAGTTCTCCTTAAGGAAAATATTCACGTAGGGGAGATGTGTTGTAAAAGCTGCAGAAGTGACTGCTTGCCTTGCTATCTAGCTGCAAGATGTTGGCTCTTGCAATGAACTTATATTGCTCTTGAAACAAGTCTTTCTTAGATTTCAGATCTGCCCCCCAAAAATAAAATTGGGAGTTCAAACCAAGAGGTGGTTGGCTTCTGCTGGGTGAAAGTGATGCTGCACAGCCACACAAATTGGCTGACCCTGCTACTCTTGCAGGGGGAAATAGTTTATCATGTAAAGCAGATTAATTTACATGCTTTAACTTAGTCAGTTTAATCATGATTTAAATCAGCAACCAGAAAACTTTGATAAGAATAATCTATTTTAATCTTCTATTGCATTTGTATAGTTTACAGCTTTTTCTTTCCCTAGGAAAAACTCCCAGGCTACTGCAAGCTGCTACAACCTTCCAGCTGACATACTAGAATGTGTGGAGATTTATGTTACCTACCATGCACATATGTACTTTTCTGCTAGAAAACAACAAAAATATTTATTTATTGGCTCTTTTTTAATTTGGATAGCTCTGAGATTTTCCTTTTTGCATTGTGGTTGTTTGCATTTGGATATAAACTGTAATTTTTTCTTATAGAAAAACAGCTATTTTAAAATCACTCAATACAAAACTAGCTTTATCAAGACATGTTTGTCTATTAAAATTAACTCATTTCTTGAAGAAATGGTGTCCATTATTAGGAAACTTTTTGCTCACAGTAGCATTTGATTGATAGCAGGTATCATCTGAATGCCTTCGTGACTCCTCAAAATCAAATGTCTTAAATTTTTTTTTCTCCAGCTCCCAACTGCTCCTTAACTTTGGATTACTCTCCCAGTCCATGTCCATAAGTAGTTATTTCAATCAGCACAGTGGTTTGATCTCTGCAAGACCTTGGCAGTGAGCAAAAACTATCTGCATCTTCTTTCTGTAGCGTATTTATTTGACCTTTAGTGCAACTGTAGGAAATGTGGTCTTGGATTTTAATGCAAGGTTTTGTTTCATTGCAGGGTTATGTTTAATTTGTCTAAAAAGCATTAACATTCTGTTTAGAGGAATGTTTCAAATTGAAGAAGGTTGTTTTGTCTCCATATATAGACTCTTTGCATCCACAAATTGTGATATTACAAATGTAGAAGCAGTAGCTGTCTGCTGACTGTGATACTCACTGCACATATGCTTTTGGTTCTTGCAGGTCACCTTTCCCATCAGGGTGTTCTTTCTCCTGGGGGTGGAGATCCTGATTGTCACAAATGCTGCTGGAGGACTGAATCCTCACTTCCAAGTGGGGGACATCATGTTCATAAGGGATCACATCAGCTTGTTTGGCTTGGGAGGGCAGAATCCCCTGCGTGGGCCAAATGATGAGCGGTAAGAAGGCATCAGCCCATTGTTACTAATTAATCCTTTCTTCCTTCAGCCATGGGCTGGGACTGCCAGTTGTGCCCACTGACAAATATTTACTGAGAGACAGAGTTTGGCTCCTGGTAACCACAAGGGAAGAGTTACAGCAATAGCTGTATGTGCTGTGCCACCTGCCCTGCCTTCCCTTGGCTGTTGCTTACTTTTACAAGCCTACAAGGAGCTTACACACAAACCTCCAGAAGGTTTTGTTTTGTACAAGTAGGCTTCTGATCCTTCTCCTGACATGACCAGCTGTACCATCTGCTAAAGACACCTACTACTCCTCTTCTTATCAGCCCCTCTCTCTGTTGGTTCCTCTTAACTGAGCAATCAGGGAACTGTGCTGTCTCCAGCCTGGGTTTATCAACAGCCATTTCTGGTGTGATGGAATGGGTACAGCAGAGGCCAGGCAGTAAGTGAAGGGCAGAACAAAGATGAAACCTCTAAATTTCCTGATCACCACTGCTGTATCCAGGTCTTTAAACTGGAGTGCCTTTGTGTTCACTGAAGGCATCACTCTGATGAGAGGTGGTTGTCTTGGCAGCTTCTTCAGAGACCGTGAGATCCACAAAAGGCACCTGGTGCTGGCTGAACTGGGAAGTCAGGTTTCCTGTTCTGGCTGTCTAGCAGAATCTTTACCTGACTGAGAGTGCAGAGAGGAGCTTCTAACATATCCTCACCCTGAACTGCAGTTGCCACCAGATTTGGATTTGCTTTGAGCAGGGTGCTAGACTAGATGACCTTGAGGTCCCTTCCAAAATGAATTTATGATCCCAAAATCCTTCCAAGACACCATCAGACTGGTAAGGTGGAAGGCTCATCTTGAAAAATGGACGTGTTTGCAGGGCAGGCATCTGGATTGTCCTCGAATCTTTCCAGAGAGAAAGTTCTGCTGAGAGTAAGGTGGCCTGCCTGGTTTCCAGTTAGTTCCTTCCTGATGTAACAGCAGACCTGGCTCTTGCTTCTGAAAGAATCTGAAAGGTGCTGGCAGCTGCCTCAGGAGAAGTAATCACTGTGCTGTGATTCCATGGCAAGAGGTCAGTACCCATCTGAAGAGGAACATCTTTACATTTTTGTAGATATTGCTGTAGGTTGGAGGAAAGTGATCAAAAGCAGAGAAGCCACATGGAGTGTTTAAAGCTCTCTGGACTTGCATAATTACTCTGGAGCAGGAGGAGAAACTCCAATCAAACAACTGCATCTGGACAACGTTCAAAGGCAGCATAGCTGCCTCATTGCCTCCCACAAGCAGCTTCTTGGTGAAGACTGCAGTGCTCTGGGTGGTGACTTCTGTACTGCTGACCAAGGCATCAAAATGGGGAAAAGGTCTTTATGAATCAGGTTTCAAAGTGTTGCAGAGATTTAGCTGAGCAAACTACTAAAATCCTGTCCAGCTGAGCTACCAGGAAGGATTTATCTAAGCACAACAGAGCAAAACTAGAGGCAATGAAGTGATGTGGAAATAATATTTTTTTTAATAAATTAGAGATTAGGCTTCTGCATTGCTGGCCATCCTTCAGAAAAGGGAAGCAATTTTCATGGTGATGAATACTTATTACCTTAGCAGAAGGGAAAGTTTGTTTTTATTTATATAATACTTAGTGTTTATAAAAACAAAATAAGCCACCTACTGCCCTAAGCATTCAGCTGGAAGAACATGTAAACAAGCAGAAGCTTTAATAGCATAAATGAGGGACCTGGTCCACTCCTACTGAACTGCATTGGTGAACATGGCTGGGAGTTTATTTTCCAGGTTTCCTCAGTGGCAGCATAACAGTCTTTGCCATCTACTTCTGCTCCCCTTGAGTATCTAAAGCAAGAGACCCAGTCTTGAAGAAGAAGATGACAGCTACCTAAAATATGGCCCTGGAGCTCCAAGATGTAAAGAAGCTGCCTGCTGTGATGGGCCTTAAATGTAGGGACTGATGCTCCATCAGGCTGGGCTCAAACCCCCATCCAGGGACAGCCTGAGGGACTCTGTGCCTCAGAGCAGCAACTGTCTGGTGGGGAATGTTTAAAAGACACCATGAGCAGTTACTGGGGAGAGAGAGAACTGGCCATCAGTGCTCCCTAGAGACAGGAGCCCTTGAAAGACCATTCCAGAAGGGTTCCTGCAGTAAGGGAGTAGTGCCAGACCTTCCAACAGCCATAACCTCTGTGTGCTGACAGTCTTAGATGACTAGATCTAGCAGGAATGTCATGCCCAGGTAGGTGTCCCATTCCTGGAAACATTCAAGGTCAGGTGGGACAGGACTCTGAGCAACCTGCTCTAGCTGAAGATGTCCCTGCTCACTGCATGGGTTTTGATGAGATGGCCTTTGAAGGTCCCTTCCAACCTAAACTATTCCATGGTGGATGGCAGAATTACCTGATAATAAGAGCAGAATTGGAGAGATCACATCCATGGCAGGTCTGCCCTTAACACTTCCCTCTTCTCCAAAGAATGACCATCCCTGCACTCTGACAGAGGGAGCAGTAACGCTATCACACAGCTGTGTCCTTTACTGCCTTTCAGGTTTGGAGTGAGGTTTCCCTGCATGTCAGATGCTTATGAACAAGATCTGCTTGGCCTGGCAATGGAGAGTGCCCAGGAGCTGGGGTTCCTGAGCTTCACCAGGGAAGGAGTGTACTGCCTGCTGGCTGGGCCCTGCTACGAGACCATCGCCGAGTGCCGCCTGCTGCAGGCACTGGGAGCTGATGCTGTGGGTGAGCTGCCAGGCTGGGCTGCCAGGGTTCTTTGGGCACGTGGATTGAACAGTTAATTCTGCTCAAGGCTGACTTGCTTCAGTCTTTGACTCTCTAAGTCTCCTGGGGCTGGAGAAATGAGCTCTGTGTATTTCTGCTTCATTCTGCAGTGGCTTAGTGCAGCTCCTGGGAGGATCTGCAGAAAGTCCCTGTGCTTACAGCTGCACAGGACAGGGATCCCAGCACAACTTTGTGTTTATTTCCCAAACACAAAGTCTCTCTTGCTCAGATGGCTCCACTTTAGGAGGACTGAGTGGGGCCCAATAAAAATGAAGTCTTTTCCTAGTATTTTTCTTCTAATTCTGACATTGTAAAGATTTTCACTGTGCTTTTTCTCTACGAACTAGCTCTCCTTATGAGTCTTGTTTAGGGATGGTAATCATGGATACCTTCCCAACTGTGTACAAGAAAACTAAGTGCCATGATCCATATGATTCCTCCAACTATGATTCCTTCCATGACCCCTGGCTCGTGGAAGTCTGTTCATGAATACCTGCAGATTCATTGTGTGTGAGGAAAGGAGCTCAAAGCCATTTTTATTTGCAATAGCTTTTTTAACCAAGGAAGAGCCAAATGACACAGCACATCAGTACTTCCTTAGCAAGTCTGCAAGCAGTCTGACATCTTGAGGAGGGAGCTGTGGCACAAGGATTAAATGCAGAAGGTTTATTGTGCTGAGCAGAGTTGTAACTGTAGTGCTGCAGCTATTTGAGCCTTGTACATATCACAGCCTTTAACTATTACAGAGGGGAATGAGACAAGGGCATGTGCTTGGAGGTAGGATTGTGGTTAGCAGCCTTAGAGAGATCTTGTTTTGGTGTAAATCCTGACTCATTCTGGTCCTTTCCTCTCCTACTGTAGGCATGAGCACTGTGCCAGAGGTAATTGTAGCCAGGCATTGTGGCCTCCGAGTCCTTGGGATCTCCCTCATCACCAACAAAGTGGTGATGAGCTACAACAGCCAAGAGAAAGCCAACCACGAGGAAGTGCTGCGCATCTCGGTGGTCCGGGCTGAAGCCCTGCAGAAACTGGTCACCCACCTCCTTGGGAAGCTGGGGGAAAGCACAAACTCTCTATGACCTCCAGCCATTAATCCTTCATATCATAATGTACGTGAACACTACCAAGTGTTGGGGGAGAGCTATTGGTGGGACTGTCCCCTTCTCTCCCGATTTTAAATAGACCTTTTGATCTTTGTGCTTTATCTGATCAGGTGCAGAGGTTCAGTTTGAATTTTGCCAGGATGATCCCCTCATTAGTAGCCAGCAACCAAAACAGCTTACTGGCACTTCAACACTCTGGCATATTCCCAAACCCCAGTGTCCACAGAGCCCCAGATAATGTGACCCCCAGCTGTCTGTCTTGGGGCACCCTCCTGCCCCAAGTCTTTGCTCCCCACTGCACATGAGCCAGGTCAAGAGCTGGCTGTGGGGCTTGGTGCCTGCTGGGCCTGCTTTGGTAGGGCCTGGTCTGAAGCCAGTGGAAGCCCACAAAAGACTGAGTTTTGAATCCATGAAACGGGCCAGGCTGAAGATGAGATCTGCCTGGAACAAGCAATGGTGCGGAGCAGGTGAATTGCAATTGTTTTTGCAGCTTGGAAAACCACACATTGCCATGGGGTTGTGTGATCCCCTCCCAGAAGGTCTCCCAGCAAGGCCTCTCTTTCCTCATCCTTGGCTCCTCATGACAGCTGCAGGGCTCAGTAGCTGTTTGCTACAATGCAGCACATCCCAGCACCCCTCATATCTCTCTATTCTGTTTCATTGCCCAATTTAGCAGGACATGAAAATTCAGCTCAGTAAAAGGCATGGCTTACCTGTGCACCATGTAAACATTGCCAAGCTGGAAGCAGAATCCAGGTGTATCTCTCCCTGGTTTTGATCACTTTCTGGATGTCTTGGAGATCAGCGGCTTCAGCACTGCAGACTGGTTTCCTGTTGGTGCCCAAAGGCAGAGGATCAGTTTCATTTCATGTTTCACACGAGCTTTGCTGCTGTCTCTGCAGCAGATTTTGGAGCACAAATGGCTTGTGGATTTTAGCAATGTGAAATTACAGGGGAAATACTTTGAAACAGGTATGATATTTTTCTGGGACTTTCTTGGTCCTCTTACGTAAAGAAATTGAACCAAGCAGTGAGTAAAGGACAAACAGGAGAGGTTCTCCCTTACCAGTGTGCTGATGGTCTGTCAAGAAAGGGGGAACATTCACCAGAATGGTGCATTATTCATTGTTCCTCAAAGGTCAAGCTGAGCTGTGGATGCAGCTGGATGTGAAACAGTGACAGTAATTATTAGATAACCTTATTCCCTTCATTTATCTTGTAGTTCTCTATAAAGCCCATCACTGTCATAGCTAAATGCTTTTAGTCGACTCAGTGGTCTGAATTGAAGACACTCAACCGGTCATGGAGAGCTCCCAACCTGCCTTCCTAAATTTAGCTGACCAGTTGTTTGCCACTGACGCTTGCCCTTCGTCACAGCCTTCAGCCTTCCATGACATTTCTTCCAGTTTTTTCCAGATGGGTATTTGCTTGAAGCCTTTCATGCTGCAGTTACTGATGTCAGCTGCAGTATCCATGGTGCAGATGTTGCCACCAGGAGGAACAGTTGTGCTGTGAATGTTTACCATTAAATTGTAGCACTTCAGGTGTAGGGGAGATCTTGGGGTGGCCCCCTTGTCTCCTCCTGGGCAATGATACCTGTGGTCAGCCCTGAGAAATATCTGCCCAGCCTGGTCTGGAGGACTTGTGGAAGGGAAGGATTCATTGCTTGTGCTTTCCTGGCAGAGTCACTTGTTCAGCAGCTCCTGGCACTTGGAGGAGCCTTCAGAGACAGCAGCTCTTCCCATTTGGTGGGTCTGATTGTCAGGACAGTCTCTGGGACCAGCTCTGGTGGTGATCTGCAAAGGGAAAGAGGCTCCAGCTCCATCTTTCATAATGCTGTTCCCTCTCCAGATCAAGCAGGAGTGAAGTGCTTGTCAAGGGGGCAGCACAAGCAGGGAAATAGGAAAAGTGGCAGATGTGCAGAGCAAGAAGGAACCACTTCTACCTGCTCCCTTTTCAGACTTGTCCCAGTATGAGCTTGTTACAGGGCAGGGAGAGAGCAGATAATTTCCCCTGCCTAGAAAATGGTGCTTCACACTCACCTAATTAATACTTGGTAAATACAAAGTCTCTCAAGTGGGAGTGGAAGGCAGCTGTGCAGCTCGCTGTAGAGAGCAGCAGCCAGAGTAGCTAAGGCTGGGATTTCAGCAGACTCCATTAATTAATCAGAGTCAGGCTGGGCTGGGATGTGAAAGGAAGCATCCAAAAAACCTACTGTTGTGCTGGTACTTCTCAGGCAGGGTTTGAGATGATGAGGAGCTTGGCAGCAGCACCTGCTTTCAGCAGGCCAGGTCTGCTCCTCTCTCCAGCTGCAGTGGAGGCAGATACTGTGTGTCTGAATACAGCTGAAATGCAACTTAAAATTGAACCTGAAAATCACTGTACAGCTAAGTCTTCAGCAAATTATGTCTGTTAAAAAAAAAATCCAAATTGCATCTGAGCCCTTAAAGAGTTTGGGACTCTTTCAGCTGCCCAGAGTTGGCTTGGATGGCCCAAACTTTGCATGAACATCCCAATTTTTGTACCTGTCAGTGGTAAGAGGAAGATGCCGTGGGCACTTTGGAAAGGATCTTATTCATTTGCAGGCAAGAGGGGAAATACAAAAATTAACACAGTGAGCTCATCTGGCTTTGGAGATACTTTTAATACAATTTTGGGCTTTTTTTACTGCTGATGAATTTCAAAAGTCTGAAATACAGTGATGCAAGATGGGCAAGATGTGTGGAGAAGGAACTGTGAGGGAATAAAACCTGCTGTGATCCTGAAAACTGTGGTTTTGTTTGTTGTGTCAATGCCACTGGTCAGAAAGAAAGGAGGTGCTTAACTGCTCCCCCTACATCCAACCCCCAGGCTGGAGGATAACCCAGGAAAACCCCACAGCACCACATCCCTGGGGGACCAGAACTCAAAGCTGAGGATAAGCAGGACCAACATTTGACCAGCACTTGGCACAGGTATTTCTTACTGATCCCACTAGGCTGACAAACTTATGGAAAAATACCAAGAACCAAAGTACCTCAACTAAACTTCTGAGCAGCTGGAAAGTGCAGTGGGCTGTGGTAATGCCAGAGCAGCAAGTCATCTATGCTGGAGGCAGGGCATGGTTCCCTTGATGCTCTGCCTTTTATTTAGTACTCTTGGTGGTTTCTGGCAACATCCATGGCTGAAATGACAACCTCAGCTTTCTTCATTGCTGTACTCTGTGCCACTTACCTGCTTCTGAAGTCCAGGGCATTGTGGTCTTAGGGATAAGCTGAAAGATGCATGAAAAGCTAAGACACCAAAAGAGCCCCAAATGGCATGATGATCCTGGCTTCCTCAGTGCTGTGGCTGGCAGTGAGCCCAGGTGCACGGGCTGTCCCATGTGGCAAAGGGACACATGGAACACCTGTGTCAGTGCAGGGCAGAGCTGGCACGGCTTCTCCTTTACTCACTCACAGCCATGGACTCGTGAGCCAGTCCACCTCATCCTCTGTGCCAGCCTTTTCTTTTTCCTTGCTCATCAGTCCAGAGAAAACTTTCCAGATCACAGGGTCCTGCTGTTTCCAGTCCCCTGGAGAAGACAGAGGTGTTATATTGATGCCTTCATGTGAGATTCAAATAAAACTGTGAGGCCAAGAGGAGAAACCTCTGCCACAGCCCTTGGCTGGACCATATCATGAGTGTTTAAGTAGAGATCTCTGCTGTTATCTGAGAAACAGCCCTGTGACCCAAAAAATCTGATTCATCCTGTTTCTTTTGCAAGCCCCTGTTTCCCACTTTCTTTTTTTTTTACGTGAGGTTTGCCTTTTGCATTCTTTCCTATTTAAAAGTAAATCAGAAAGCTTTTAAAAACCTGTGCTGTCTTAGCTCAGCAGCGAGTGTGTGCCTTGCCTTCAAGTTATCAAATTTCCCTTAGATGTTTCTCTTTATTGAAAACCTGCAGTTGAATTAAGGGGATTCTGCTATAGTGGTGTGTTGTTTGGGGTTTTTTTTCCAAAAGCTTAAGGTCTTCACTGCAAGGATTTCATTTGCAGGGAAGAACTAAACTCTCCCCTGCTGTGCTGAATCTGTGGAGCAGGGGGGAGCGATGTGGGTCATGGCAGTGGGTTGATCTCAGTCTGTTGCTGAATTAAATCCTGGCTCTGTAAGTAGCATGATGGTCTTTTCTTTCCAAAATCTGATGGCATGTTCAGATTGAATCATAGACTGTCCTGAGCTGGACCCACAAGGAACATCAAGTCCAACTCTTAGCACTGCACAGGACATCCCAAGAATCCCATCATGTGTTGATGCAATGGATCCCATCATCCCTGAGAGTGTTGTCCAAATGCTTCCTAAACTCTGTCAGGGTTGGTGCTGTGACTGCTTCTCTGGGGAGCCTGTTCAGTGCCAACCACCCTCTCTCTGGGTGAAGGACCTTTTCCTGATATCCAGCCTAGGTGGTGGGACAGGGGTGAAGGCTGGACGAAACCATCCAGCCTTTTCTCTGCAGAAGGGACATCCCAGTGTCTGGACACCCATGTGGCAGATGCCTTCAAACAGCAGCACAAACCACCCCTTGCTTTCCTTTCCTGAAGCTTCACAGCCCCCTCTAAAAGTCTTTCTCAATCTCAGCAAATCCCTTCCTACAGCAATGAGCCCCTCTTGCATCACCAGCTGCTTCAGAGAGGCAGCTTGGGGAAGCATTTCCCCAGAGAAGGGGAAAATTTGGAGCCCAAATATTGCTCCCAGGCCCCAACTTGGAGCAACTTTGACTCTTTGCTAGCAGAGAGGTGGGTGTCATGGGGCAGCATGAATGTGATGGGCTGGTGACCCAGAGCCATCCCTGCGCTGGGCTGGAGCTCTGCTCCCTGTAGAGCAGATGATGGACCAGTGTTGGTCCCTGTGCCCATTCTTTCCCCTGCCTGGGCACAACTGGGGACACAGCCCTAAACCCAGCCCTGCAGAAGCAGTAAATGTCCCCTCTCAGCCCCCAGGAAAAATCTGCTCTGGGGAGAGTGGGACAGTAAAGCAATGGGCTCTGCTGGGGAAAATTGTGCTGCAATAATGGAAAAAAGAAGCTTTTTTTGACTAATTTCTGTGCCAAACCACAGGAAATGTGAATGGAATACACAGGGCACCCTTCAGTGTCCCATGTTGCCTGAAGGCTGTGTTGTGCAGCAGGGAGGAGGAGAAGGCCATCGCACTGCTCGGTGTCCCAGTGTGGCTTTCCTCATGGGACGCTGGCACAGCATCTCTTCCTGTGCCTCAGGTCCTGTGTCCTGCCCTGCCTCAGCTTCCTACAGCATTAGAGCCAGGAGTAGCTCCATCTCCACTGCACTGAGCTCCTCCAGGCCCCTGCCATTTGGAGGGAGCACCTCACCTCCCCTGTTCTTCCAGCCAAAAGACAAAAATAAGAGGCACCAGCACCCGGCAGGATGGGCAGTGCCCCGAATAACTCCCAGCAGCTGCCTGCTGCCAACTGCATCCCTGCTCTGCGCACATCTGAACTTCCCTGATGCCTTCTCATCTTTAATTAAGCACTTCCATCAGCTCAGCCTTCTTGCTGGATCTGAATTTTTTTTTCCCTGTAGCCATGGCAACGCTTCCCCTGGGCAGGCTGTGCTGGAGCCAGTGACAAACCCCACGTGTGGCTGTTTTATTTGGGCCTGGAAACTTCCCTGCTGTTTGGGAAAACTTAGGAAAAGAAAATCCCGCAACGAGCTGGTGAGCGGCAAGGGGGGCCAGGATGAGAAATGTGTTTTGGGCTGAGCATCCCTTCTATCCCCCAAGGAGCCCAGCTCCAGCAGGGATGGCAGAGCCTTGATCTGAGGATTCCTTGGTTTTTCCTCCAAAAGATGGCTGCAGTGTCCAAGTTTTGTGTCCTCGCTCCAGCCATGGGTGCAAGTGACAGCCCTGCAGTGGCCATTGCATGGTCCCTTGGTGGTGGTGACATAGGGACTGCCATTGCCCTGCTCCTCCCGCCAGGACCAGCAAATCATAAGCCATGAAGTTGCTATGACGCAGGGGGACAATGACACAGATGTAGTGACACAGGGCATGGACATGGTGACTGGGGTAGGACTCGGTGGCATAGGAAGGGATGCAGAGACTTGGGGAAGGAATGGAGTGACAGGCTGGAGGAGGCAGCAGTGCAGAGTGACAGGGCAGGGCTAGGTGTCAAGAAAGGGGTAGGTGACATTAATCAGGGTGGGTGATGTGGGACAGGGGTAAGTGACACAGGGCAGGAGTGGATGTCATGGGCCAACGGTAGGTGAGAGAGTAGGGTTAAGTGACAAGGCAGGGACAAGTGTCAGGGCAGGGGCTGCCGACTCCAGTGCCCAGTGCTTCTCCCAGTGTCTCAGTATCCCGGTGTCTCGGTATCCCGATGTCCTGGTATTCTGGTGTCCTAACGTCCTGGTATGCCAATGTCCCAGTGTCCCACTATCTCGGTATCCTGGTGTCCCAATGTTCTTGTATCTCGATGTTCTTGTGTCCTGATATCTCGATATTCCGGTGTCCCGCTGTCCGGGTGTCCCCCTGTCCCGGTGTCCTGCTGTCCGAGCGTCCCGGTGTCCCGGTGTCCGGGTGTCCCACTGTCTCGGTGTCCGAGTGTCCCGCTGTCCGGGTGTCCCGGTGTCCCCCGGTCCCCCTGTCCCGGTGTCCCCCGGTACCCGCTGCCCCCCGTGCCCGGCCGGTGTCCCGGGGCGGCGGCGCCCTCTGGCGGCGGCGGGCGGCACGGCGGCGGCGGGTATAAAAGGCGGCTGCGGGCGGCGGCGGGATCGGGAGCGGCGGGATCGGGAGCGGGATCGGGAGCGGGATGGCCGGCCCGCAGCAGGCCCCGCACCTCCACCTGGCCGAGCTCACCGCCTCCCAATTCCTCGACATCTGGCGGCACTTCGATGCGGACGGTCAGTCCCGGGGCGCGCGGGACACTTCGCTCCTAAAAAAACCGGCGGGGAGGGCAGCGGGATGAGCATCCCTAGGGGAGCGGGGCTGAAGGGGGGTTGGTGAAGAGTCCCTGGACATCCCGGAGGAGAGGATAGAGCCTCCACCGCCGCAGCCCGGGGGTAACGGTGAGCCCCCGTGGTGATGGAGAGCCCCCGGGAGGCAGAGACTCCAGGATGGAGAGTCTCCGGGGTGATGGAGAGTCTCCGGGGCGCAGCCCCGTCGGTTGAAGCTCCGGGGTCGGGGAAGCAATCGGTCCCCCAGGACCTCCCCGTCGGGAAAGGACGGGGAGTCGCAGAACTGGACAGCACTGGGAACCCTCAGCCCATGGGACGCTGAGCCCGGGATATCCCGGATCTCCTTGACACGTCCCCCGGGTGCCTTGAGAGCTGGGATTCGCTCGGGGCTGGTGTCACCTCTGGGTGCTGCTCTGGGCGTCTTGCCCTTTCCCGTGGTGCCTAGTATCCACCCTCGGTCCCCTCCGTCTCCCCGCCTCGGCAGTGCCCCACACTTGGTACCTGGAAGAAGTGGGGCAGCACGGCCACCAGATGGGCCCCAGGGCCACTCCCTTGCCAGGAGCGACAGAGCGGGTGTCCCACACCAGGAGCAGGCTGAGGAACGGTCCCTCCATGTCTGGAGTGCTTGGTCTCTGCCTGCCTGCTCCCCAGCCTCCCAAAACCTCTCCCCGGGGAGGCTGGCAAAAACCGTGTCCACTATGGGGATATCACCTTCCCACGGAGTCACATCTGGGTAGGACATCTCTGTTCCTACCACTGTCAGCCCCAAAAAGGAGGGGAAATGCAAAAACAAGCATTGTTCTGTGGGAAAACAGTTTCTTCCAGGGCTGCGGTGCCGTGAAGGAGGCTCAGCCTGCTGGGAACAGCAGCCCAGGGGAAAGCTCCTGTCCTTCACTGAGTCTCCTGTTCCTACAGGGAGGTTTGGGGACCAAAAACCTCCTGGGAACTGCGTCATGTAGCCTCCCCAGCTGCGCTGCTGGAGCTGGAGCTCAGCTTGCTCCTGGCTGCATTTTGGGGTCCCCCCTCCTGCATCCTCACAGCATCGGGGACACAGACACAGGTCCCTATCACTGCTGGAGCTGGCACTGGAGCAGCCACCAAAGGGTTGGGAAGGTGGCACTCCAGTGGGAGTGGGCAGCTCCTGATGTGGGTGTCCAGCTGCCTCCCTGCAGTGCGTCCCACTGCGCCCTTGGATGTGCTCTGTCATCTCCAAACACCGCGGCAGGCACGGATCCAGCTTGGCCCACGGCCCCCAGGCAGGGCAAGGCTGTCGAGCTGCAGCACGGCAGGTGCCCAGGAGAGGAGGGGCTCAGGCATCAGGAAAGAAGGTGGCCTTGACAAGGACAATGCTCGGCTGCACCAGGCAGGAGCTCCAACACCCCTGGCTGTTTCCCTGTGCCAATGGAGGGACCTGGGGTTCATTCTGCTCTGCATGGGACTACTTCGCCCAAGCTCATCCCTGCATTTAAACCCCTACAAAGTTGCTTCCATGCCTTGAGCCGCTTCCCCTCAAGGCTTGTCATGCCCCAGAGATGTCCCCTTTGTTTGTCGTTGATGTCCTCACTTTACCAGCCACAGCTGCCCCGAGGCTCCGAGGTGGAGCTGCATGGACTGGCTGTGGCTCTCCGGAGAGGATTTTCCATGACACTCCACATCCCGCTGTTCTGCGGACATGGATCAGACCTGTCCAAGCTGCTGCTTGGAGGAAGCCAAGCTACTGGCCACAGCTTTTCTCAGCCTTATTATTTTTTCCCCAGCTCAAAACTCCTGTTGGTTTTTCTTTTTTCCCCAACTGAATTCAAAGCCGCTTGGGGTTCTCCTGCACCCACAAAAGCAAAGACCCTGGGAAGAGCAGTGGGAAGCCAAGTACCTCAGTGGCTCACACCAGTATCACCCAAGCCCCTCATCCCCTCCTGGGAAGGATGCTCCTCATCCATTGGGATGTGGTCACCAAAGAGGAAGGTACCCCGGGATTTCCCCAGTGCTTTGAGCTGGGATGTGGATGGGTTGTTCCCAGCTGCTGTGTTGCAGTGGGGAGCAGATGCTGCCAGGGAGCCTGCAGCTGATAATGCCGAGGTGGTGCAGAGCAGGGAGCTGTGGTCCAAGCCTCCAGTGGCTGAAAAGCAGAGCAGTCCTGGGGGAAATGTTCACAAGGAAGAGCCCTGGCTATCCCTCAGTCAGGCACTTCAGGGGAAAGGGCAACATCCCTCTGCTGTGTCCAGATATTCTTGGAAGGGAGGATTTCTGGCAGGGAGGTGACACCTTGCCTGACAGCACCGTGGAGCCAGTGTCTTCACTGCTGTCCCCAGCTGTGATGTGACCCTGCTGCTTCCAGGCACAGCAGCCACCCCCCAAAGGCACCAAGGGCCAGCAGTGTGGGAGCCATGTGTGGCTGAGCCCTGGCTGAGCCATCCAGCCATGGAGCATCCCACAGGCAGGGCAGGGCTGTGGATAGCCCGGGTTCCAGAGGAACCACATTTCAGCACAGATACTGGCAGTGAGAGGTGTGAGCTACACAGGACAGGGATCTTTTGGAGCTCCTGGCCATGCTGGAGATTGACAGTGGGGTTGCCCCTTCCTGGGGCTGATCCTGCACCCGGGATAGGGGGATGCTGTGCCAGGTGCCTTGCCTCTGCTCCTCATTTGCCCTTGTAGCCCCCACAAGGGGTTGAGGGGGGACAGTCCTGATTGGGAGATGCTTGCACAGGATGGGGTGCCTTTATTTAAGGCATCTGATTGAAGCATCAGATACAGAGAATGCAGCAAAGACCAAGATGAACAAAATCCCTTGTGCCCTACAAATGAGTGCAAGGGATAAGTCTAGAGCTGTGTGTCACCTGGGCAAATTTGGGCATCACCAGTATGTGTAACACTCAGAATCAACATTGGCTGGCGTTTCATTGCTGCCACAGTTGCCTTGGAGCCATGTCCTGGTGCAGAGGGAACAAGCGCTGTGTCCCCTGGGAGCATCTGTCCCTCTCCTCCTGTGCTCTGGCACTGTGCAAGTCTTACTGCATTTTTCTCCTCCCCCAGGAAATGGCTACATTGAAGGCAAAGAGCTGGAAAATTTCTTCCAGGAGCTGGAAAGTGCAAGAAAGGGGGCGGGTGTGGTAAGAGCATCTCCTGGTTTTGCTCCCTCTTTCCCCTGTTCCATTGTGCCCAAAGATTCATGCTCATGTCAGCCCCATCTCCTTTGGGTACTCATGAGTGGGACTGGGACTCCTCTGGGAGGAAAGCAGGAGAACACCAGCGCAGGGAATAGGGAAAATGCTCCCATTCCCTCTCTCCTTGCTGGCAGGACTCAAAGAAGGACAATTTGGGTGACAAGATGAAGGAGTTCATGCACAAATACGACAAAAATGCGGATGGCAAAATTGAGATGGCAGAGGTGAGCAGTGCTGGACCTGACAAACCCCGTATTGTTCATGTTCCACCCCCATGCTCATGTTTCCCCTCCACCATTCCACCATGCCTGTGTTTCCCACAGCTGGCCCAGATCCTGCCCACGGAGGAGAATTTTCTGCTGTGTTTCCGCCAGCATGTGGGCTCCAGTTCAGAGTTCATGGAGGTGAGTGTGACAGGCTGTGCTGGGGGATCCCTAGGGAGTTCAATCCAGCTCCACCAAGGGAAAACAACTGGGAGCTTGAATTGCCTAAACCTCCCCTGGTCTCCCCAAAACTCTTGGCTTGAACTCAGCACTGGGAGGCAGTGCTGGTTTAGGGAAGAGTAGGAGTGTGGTGAGTTTTTCCAGTTCTCAGCACCCCTTGGATACTTCTCAGGGCAGTCAGGTGCCTCATCCAGCCTCCAGGCAAGATGAGCTGCAAGGATTTGGGGCTTTTTTGTAAACTTCTCCTCATGGTTGCCCCTAAGTGCCCAAGGGATGTGCCAAAGCCAACACTGTTCTGGGCCACCACACAACCTTGCTGTGCCCTTGCATGGGGTGAACCCACGCAGATGGGAGAGAAATTGCAGATGGGGAATAAAACACAGCTGGGGGTGGAAGGGAATGTGCAGCACCCTGGAGAGAATGGAGCTTGTACATGGAAACTGAACCCTGGGTGGAGGGGAAGGCTGAAAGAAGAGCACCTCATGACATGGTGGGGGGCGGAGGGGGGGGTGGTAAGCAGACACTATTGTTTAATTGGGGGATGCAATTAAATATTATTAAATATTAATGCCTAGTCTTGCATACTGACATGAGGATAAAGGTGCTTGAACTCTTGGTATGGGGCTGAACAAAAGCACCTAGCCCCGAGGGAGAGCAGGTGATGCCAGTGGGAGCTGTGAGATGCCCCCATCTCCTTTAGGGTGGTGGGGGACACTCTCAGCGGAGGTTTATGGGGACACATACATGGCAGGGGGGAGTGGGGGACACGAGCCCCCGCAAAGGCTCATGGCAGTCCCTCCACAGGCTTGGCGCAGGTACGACACGGATCGCAGCGGCTACATCGAAGCCAATGAGCTCAAGGTGGGCTCTGGGCATAGGGTGGGCTGGGCTGGGTCCCTGCCAGTGGGACATCCCCACTGAGAGAGCTGGGGATGAGGACAGCCAGCAAAACCCTCTCCTCCCAGGGCTTCTTGTCGGACCTGCTGAAGAAGGCAAACCGGCCCTACGACGAGCCCAAGCTGCAGGAGTACACACAGACCATTGTAAGTGGGACCTGGGGCACTGTGTCCCCACCGGGGGTCTAAGCACCCCAGCTGGGTGGCATGCAGGGGAGGAGGAGCTGATGGGTGACAGGGTACTGTTTGTATCCCAACAGCTGCGGATGTTTGACATGAACGGTGATGGGAAGCTGGGCCTCTCCGAGATGTCCCGGTAAGGTCACGGGCAGCGAGAAGAGCTGGGGAGGGAAACACACCTGAAATGCTCATATTTAGGAAGAGTCTGCTCCATCTTCCAGGGAAAACTGTTTTCCTCTTTAATTTACTCATATTTCTGAGCAAAACATCACTGTGATTTAAGAAAATGTCTTTTTCTGACTGCTTCCTGCTCTTCCCGGCCCTTCTTGTTTTTCAGACTTTTGCCTGTGCAAGAAAACTTTCTTCTGAAGTTTCAGGTAAGATAATACTACTCCTGCTGCTAATAATAACAACAAAAACAACCCACTCCCACTGCTTGTACCTCCAACCCCTCTCTCATACCCTGGTGTCCCTTGTCACTTCCCAGGGAATGAAGCTGTCCTCAGATGAGTTCAATGCCATCTTTGCCTTCTACGACAAGGTAGGGAGCCAGCTCATGGGAAACCACCCCAAATAAATATAATCTGGCAAAAAATAACCCCAAATCATATGGTTTTGGCTGGGGCAATTCTCTGCTCTGGTTTGGGGTTGGAGAACTGGGTTTACCTCTGGCTGTGCTGAGTGAGGGTCTGGGGATGCCCATATCCAAGGGGGAATTGTGGGGCTTGTGTCCTTCCTGCTGTTGATGTCCTTCCCACACTATCCAGGATGGAAATGGCTTCATTGATGAGAATGAGCTGGATGCACTTTTGAAAGACCTGTATGAGAAGAATAAGAAAGTAAGTGGGGGCAGAGCTTGGGTGCCACCCCCAGAGGCCCCCAGTTCCTTCTCCCATCTCCCTGCAGCATCTTTCCATGTCCATGCTCCATGGGGACCAGGAGATGCTGGTCTGAGTGCTGACCCTGCATCCTCATGGGAAGCTGCACTGGAACTGGGGGGAGTGTAATCTCAGCCTGGGGGTACTCCCCTGGGAGAAAGGGGATGCCCACCCCCACTGCCCCCCATGCCTTGCAGGAGATGAACATCCAGCAGCTCACCAACTACAGGAAGAGCATCATGAACCTCTCCGACGGGGGCAAACTCTACCGCAAGGAACTGGAGATGGTGCTCTGCAATGAGCCCCCCGTGTAGGACCCCCATACACACAGCCCACGCTCCTCCTCCCCGAAAACAAGCACAAAGGGGAGCCCCCACCACTGCAGAGCTCCCCCAACATCTCTTGTGTTTGCTGTAGGTTGCTAAAGTCCCATTTGGGGGGGAAACTTTTTTTTTTCCCATCTGCCTGGTTTGTTTAATTATATGATTTTTTTTTCTTTGCGGGGGTGTTGTTTTCATTCCTTTGGTCTCTTGAGTTTTTATCATTTACCAAAGAACAGTTTACTAATAAATTCAAGTACTGCTAGACTGAAGCCCCTATTTCTCCATCCCATGGTGGGCTGCAGGGTGACAGGGAAGAGGGGAATATCCCCACACTCTGATCCCACAGAGGATGTGGCTGCTGGGTGGGGGAAATGGAGTATTTGGGAAAGCCCCTATGGAATGAGGGTCATTGGAAAATCCCTGGGGAGCAGAGTGCAAGCAGGCTGGGTGGGGACACAATACCTCCCAGTCACCCCTCCCACACCCTGCTAAAGCCTCTGGGACATCCCAAGGGTTGTTTCCCCCACTCGCAGTTTTGGAAACCAGTCCCAGGGTGCCGATGCTGGCGGAGTCCCAGTGCAACCTTTCCCACTCCTGTACTATCCAGTGCAGCCCAGTTGAGGCCTGTATGGCCCAGTATGGTACAATGCAGTCCCATCTGGACATGTACAGCCCAGTACAACCCTGTACAGCACATTATGACCCAGTAAAATCCCACACAGCTCAGCACAGCCCAGTATGGTACAGTGCAGTCCTATATGGCCCAGTACAGCCCTACATAGCCCAGCATGGCCCAGTACAGCCCTGTACATCCCTCAGTGGCTCCATACATTTCAGTATGGCCCAGTACCACACTATACAGACCTGTGTGGTGTTGTACAGTCCTATATGGCTAAGCACAGCCCAGTACAGACCTTTGCAGTTCCACATGGCCCTGTACACCCCAGAATGGCACAGGGCAACGAAGTACAGCCCCATACAGCCCAGTATAGCCCAGTAAAGTCATTTACAGTCCATATGGCCAAGTACAGCCTTGTATATCCCCGTAGAGTCCCATATGGTGTGTTACAATCCTGTATAGTTCACTGAGCCCAAGACTGCTCTGTGTAGACTTGTATGGCTCCATATGGTGCAGTGCAGTCCTCAAGTACAGCGCTGTGCAGCCTAGTATGGTGCAGTACCATGTCCCAGTACGGCCAAGTACAGCCTGGTACAAGACAGTCCAGTACAGCCCAGTATGGCCCACCATGTCCTAGGTGAGTCCTTCATATCCCAGTACAGCCTACTACAGCCCAGTATAGTGTAGGACAGCCCGGTACANCGCGCCTCGCCGCCGCCGCCTCCCGCGCCAGGTGAGGGCTGAGAGGTGGCTCAGCCCATGGGGCCGCCCGCCGGTGTCGGCGGAGGGGTTCTCCCGCGGCTGAGCCCCGCTCCGAGGTGGCGGTGGGGGGAGGCTGCGGGAAGCCCCCGTGCGGCCGGCGGCTGACGTCGCGCTGGGGGANTGTACATCCCTCAGTGGCTCCATACATTTCAGTATGGCCCAGTACCACACTATACAGACCTGTGTGGTGTTGTACAGTCCTATATGGCTAAGCACAGCCCAGTACAGACCTTTGCAGTTCCACATGGCCCTGTACACCCCAGAATGGCACAGGGCAACGAAGTACAGCCCCATACAGCCCAGTATAGCCCAGTAAAGTCATTTACAGTCCATATGGCCAAGTACAGCCTTGTATATCCCCGTAGAGTCCCATATGGTGTGTTACAATCCTGTATAGTTCACTGAGCCCAAGACTGCTCTGTGTAGACTTGTATGGCTCCATATGGTGCAGTGCAGTCCTCAAGTACAGCGCTGTGCAGCCTAGTATGGTGCAGTACCATGTCCCAGTACGGCCAAGTACAGCCTGGTACAAGACAGTCCAGTACAGCCCAGTATGGCCCACCATGTCCTAGGTGAGTCCTTCATATCCCAGTACAGCCTACTACAGCCCAGTATAGTGTAGGACAGCCCGGTACAACCAGTATGGCCTGTACAAAATGGCCCAGCCTAGCATGGCCCACTACATCCCAGTCGAGTCCTGCATATCTCAGTAACACCCAGCACTGCCCAGTACCGCCCACTACAACCCAGTACCACCCAGTACCGCCCAGTACAGCCCAGCANGGGGGTTGCCGGGGGGACGGACCGCGCTCGGATTGGCTGGGGAGGGGGGTCCTCGCGCTCTGATTGGCTGCGGCCCAGCACGGCGCCCCCCGCCTGCCCTTGAGGCGCCGCCGTGGAGGGCGCGTAGGCACCGGGGAGCCCCGAGAAACGGGGCCGGGGGGAGCCTGTGCCTTAACGGCGGGATGGGGACACCCTCTGCGTTGAGTGATTGGGCCGGGGTGCTGCTAGTGATGTGCACTGTGCTACGGGGCACGAATGATGTGGTAGGTGAGAGGCTGGACGTGCCCCGGCCATGTGCGCTCTCAGAGCAGAAATCCGCGTGTCCTGGGCTGCATCAGCAGCAGCGTAGGCATCAAGTAAAAGGAGGGGATTCTTTCCCTCTGGTCCGCTCTGCTGAGANCTCACTGCCCCGGACCGAGCGGGCAGGCGGCGCAGCTGCACTGACCCGTAGCGGCCGCCAGGGGGCAGCGCCGGCGGTGCCAGGCGCGCGGCGGCGCATGCGCGGGGCGGAGCGCTCAGCCGGCGGCCGTGGTGTGAAGTGCCCGCCCGCCGCCGCCGCCACCGCCGCTGCC
>VXAX01007628.1:518283-539245 GCA_013399835.1 Leptocoma aspasia
CTCTGGTCCGCTCTGCTGAGAGCCCACCTGCAGCACTGCATCCACCTTTGGGACCCCAGCACAAGAAGGACATTGAACTGTTCAAGCGAGTCCAGGGGAGGCCACAAAGATGATTACAGGAGTTGAGCACCATTTCTATGGGGAAAGGCTGAGTGAAAGAGCAGGGGTTATTCAGCCTGGAAGAGAGAAGCCTGTGGGGTGACCTAATTGTGGCCTTCCAGTATCTAATGGGGCTATGAGAGAGCTGGAGAGGGACTTTTGACCCTCTAAGGGTATGCAGTGCCAGGACAAGAGGGAATGGGTTTAAACTGACAGAGGGCAGGATTAGATTTGATATTAGAAACAAATTTTTCCCTGTGAGGGTGATGAGGCCCTGGCACAGGTTGTCCATAGAAACTGCCTGTTGCATCCCTGGAAGTGTGCAAGGCCAGATTGGACAGGGCTTGGAGCATCCTGGTATAGTGGAAGGTGTCCCTGTCTATGGCAGGGGTTTGGACAAGATAATCTTTCAGGTCTGTTCCGACCCAAATCATTCCAGGATTCTGTGCTGTGAAATGGGGCTGAGGTGGTGCTGTCTGGCTGCCCTGTGTAAAAGGGACCTCTGCACTGTGCAGTGGGCCTGGGAATCCTGCAGGCTGTAGCAGGTCTGCAGTGACCCTATAACCCATGAAATGGGGCAGGAGTAGTGCTGGCTGTGCTAGAGCTGTGCCCTCAGGGCTACAAACCCTGGCAGGAGCAGGGTGGGAGTGACTGTGTTTCTGTGAGGACCAGTCCTGCCCTGGCAGCTCTGGATTCTGCTGTCTCTGGTCAGCAGAGCTTTGGATAGAAAGATGTAGAGTGCTGCTGGAGCTCTGTGGAAAGCCTAGAACATCCCAGTTCCCACAAAGTACAGCTGACCTGAGAGCCATGGGGCTGGGAACATCACTGAGACCAGATGGCCAAGAAGCAGAGTGTGCAGAGGAATCTGGATGATGGCTTGCTGCTCTCCAGAACCCTTTGACTCCTGGCCTTCACTAGTGGGGAAGTCTTTAAGAAACAGTTTCCAGCTTACATCAGAGCAGGAAAGCAGAGGTTTTTTTTCTTAAATCCCTATTCCAGCAGTCACTACTCCTTCTAAGCCAGCCTTCTGGCTCTTCTCAGCAGGGACAGAAGAGCAGCTGTTTAGAACTTGTGTTTTCTGTCCGTGGACTATAGCAGGCCTGTGAAAGGAATGGGGCCTGCTGGCATAACCTTTGCTTTTCTCAAGCTTGTTATACAGCAAGCTATAAATTACCAAATTGTGTTGAGGTCACCCAAGAGAGGTTGTTAAGTTTTGTAAGTAAGGAGCCTCTGTTTACAGCTCCCTTTTTTCCTGTTCAGGAGTAGTGGCTTATTATGCAACAAGGGAAGCCAAGCACTGATTAGCAGTTTCTGTTTCCTTATCTTCAGCAATACAATGTGGTGCTCCAGCTGCTATCATTACTCTGCTGAGAATGCTCTTTCTGAAAGCAGAACTGAGGTAAAGAGATACAAAATGGTTAAAATGGCTCCCTTGACACACAAATGCTAATTAGGGTGATAACTCAGTCTGCTGCTCTGATGTATCACAAGACAGCTATTTAAATACTTTTCTTGGTGGAAAGCTTAGAAGCTCACCAGGCAAGGAATTTGTAGGCTTGA
The DNA here is from genome assembly GCA_013399835.1 of Leptocoma aspasia. Lineage (NCBI taxonomy): Eukaryota > Metazoa > Chordata > Aves > Passeriformes > Nectariniidae > Leptocoma > Leptocoma aspasia. Next base: position 519,943 of record VXAX01007628.1, read on the forward strand.
AAGGCCCTGTAGTAGCCAGCAGCCTGTAGGCATTGTTCTTGTGTAAATATTTGCTTTAGATGTGGTTTATGGACAGCCTGACAGCCTTTGGCCCCTCTTGCTCTGTCTTGCAGAACTGCTGTGGGGGCTTTGGCAAAGCTTCTGAAATCCTGTATCTTATGTGGCTGTACCTCAGGGAACGTGGGCTGGCCTCTCCATGATGGAAACCTTCACTGGGCTTGTAAATGCTTGCTCTCCAGGCTTGGCTTGAGTCCTTAAGAACTTCTTAGGTCTGTGCATTTGAGGCATAAGTTCCACATAAATTTTTGAAAAATTTTGTAAATTTATACAATTCCTGGTGCATTTTCCCACCCTCTCTGTCCCACTGCACTTGCAGTTGTGCATCAAACAAGCTCAGAAGACCAACGTGGCTGAAGAGTACAGAGATTATTTGGAGCTCTGATGAGCATCTAAACTCTGACTGGGCCTTCTGTGTTGAAGTCCTGTAGCTGGAGAATTTGGCTTACATTGAGTATCCCTCGGGTAGTTCAACCTAGCTTAAGTTCACCTCTGGTTAGTTTTCTACACTGAATACCTCTGGCCTGGCAGAGATGTGCAGTTTATAGCTTTGACCTTTATTCAAGCCCAATGTTCTTTTAAATTGCTCAAAATAAAATACAAGGCAGAGCAGGGACAACAGCAGTAATGGGGGATAGCAGTGGGTTGGGGTTTGTGGCCTTGGACCCCTAGTAGATCTTTTTCCCAAACCCCTTTGGGAAAGCTTTGTCTCTGTGATCTCTTAGGTACCCTGATGTGTTTGGACAACTCGGCCTAGGCTTTTTTTCCTCCTGTCTCCCTGCAAGTTCACCTCCCTGGAAACACCAGAGGAGTCTTGTTTTGCCTGGAAACCTTCACGCTGAGAACAGGAAAATAAGTCCTACACCTACCCCATCGGTGCCTTAAGCCAACACAAAAACCGGCTCAGAACAGAAGTACTTAACTCTCTGGAGTGCTGCAGCTTAGGTAAATACCCGCAGGATCAGCATTAATTGCAGTATGTTAGAGCTCAGTGACCTGCCTAAGCCTCAGCAGGATCGGGACCTAAATACCCCAAACACTGTAAGCTGCTTGGGAAAAAGCCCAGCAGAAAGAGAAAGAAGGTGCTGTCACCATCTCCAAAGTAGCAGCTCTTTAAAATAGATGGTCAGGCTCCTGCAGCCCTTGATACCAAAATAATCCTAAACCAGGTAAACTGAAGAGAGCTACACAACTGCGCATTGTTCCTCTCTTTCCCTCCCTCTCCATTGCCAGGAACATGTTGGGAAGGGTTTGTCCAAAGCAGCCTGAACCTGCAGCAGGAGTTTGCCCTGACAGTCCCCTTGACGTGTCGTGCTCAGGTTGGTTGCCCAGGTCACTCCCTCCACACTGGCTGCAGCCCCTGTCCCTCTCTGGAGGGTGTGTGTATTTGGCATGACTGACTCATCCTCCTTTCCAAACTAATCCTATACTTAAGAGGTAATTAAGACTGGTTAGTGGTCTAAAAAACGTTAAGCACATCTTCAATTTTAAACTACCTGAGGTGGCTCTACCTCTTCCTCAAAGCCTGTCAAAAGGAGAAAACAGACTTTTTTTAAAATTTGGAAATAGTGTACAGGTGGGAAGAGCAGTTAGTCTGAAGAGGGAAAATTATGTTTGGGGCCCCATGAGATGCAGTCTACATACATGGGAGAGTGCAAAACTTTTCTGTTGTGAGTAAACTTGGCCTAAATGGCCCTAAAACAGGGACAGAGTAGAGGGGAAAGATGATTTTGTGAGCTCTGCTGATCAGTTAGAGCTTCCTTAACCCACCTGGCCCTGCTGCCCACTGATCTGTATCTGCCTACAGAGTCTGCACTACACACTCAGCAGGAGGTCTGGCTGGCCCTGGGCTGGCTCCAGGCTGCCTGCATTGCCCAGGGCAGGGGCCAGCTCCAGGACAGCATTCCCAAGCTGGGAAATGATCTTATTATCAGATGAGGTAGCCTTTCCTGGGCTACAAAGCCTAGTAAAGCTGATATGTCTCTCTGTCAGTGTGTTTCTCCTTCAGCAATCAAGGCTTGAGTTCTGTCCTCCTTGAGATAAACCCAATCTACTTTGTATTGCACCCTTTGTTCCCCACTGAGCTGGGGGACCTGGGTAGATGCCTGTGTGGTGAGTCAGGATGCTCAGAACTGCATGCAGTGCCTTCAGGAGGGGGCTGTGACAACCACAGCCCTCTGCCAGGCACGTTAAAAAACACCACACTGCTGTTCCTGCACTGTCTGCAGGCCTGCAAAGTCTGGACATGGGACAGGGCAGAGACTGTGGCCAAAGGAAATAACAGGTTTCTTTTTATAGCATGGTCTGTTCTGCCCTTGACATTAAGAGAGCCTCTCCATCTTCAGGGTGTGCTGCCAGCAGGGCAAAGGGGTGTTGGGGGGAAAGCAAAGTTGCTCCTGATGCAGGGAGGTTTTGTGTTTGACAGCAGACGAAGGGTCTTCATATCAGAGCTTGTCACTTGTCACACAGGGAAGAAACTGTCTTCTGTGATTTCCTGGAAAAGAGCATTTGTCTACAACACCAGGGGAGGCAGAGTTTGTAGGGCAAGGAGTGGAAATACCTTTGTTCTGTCAGCCAATGTTGGGAAAAAAACAAATTAGTTTTCATGTACTAGAGCCTTTCCAGGAATTTCGAAGAAACTCCATATTCATGCTTTGTGCAATTGTCTGGGTCTGGCCAAGGTTCGCTGGAGGGGAATAACCTGTGCAATCCCACGTGCAGGCTCTGGGCACTTGTCCAGAGCATAAGAGTTCAAGGCTTCAGTTTCCTGGGCTCTTTGTGGTGTTAGCACATAAGGCAAACAGGAGCATTTCAACATGCTAATGACTGAGAGGGAGTCAGTTATCTTCAGCCACAATGAACTGAGGCTCTTCGCCCATTCTGCAAAATACGATGTGACTTAAATGGTTTGGTTTGGTTTTTTGGATAATTCTCTGAACACTATTTGTACCTTTTTCAGTGGTTTAAAGGCAAGGTGTCCCTTGAGGGTTTCTTTTGGTGCATGTTTCTGCCCAGTTCTCAAGCCTCATGCTTAGCTTCTTGTTTCTCCTTTAGCTTATGGTGGTCCCATGTGGAGATGGGTCCCCCCGACCCCATCCTGGGGGTGACAGAAGCTTACAAGCGTGACACCAACTCGAAGAAGATGAACCTGGGTGTGGGGGCATATCGGGATGACAACGGGAAGCCGTATGTCCTGAACTGTGTTCGCAAGGTGAGTTGGGTGCTGGCTGCTGGGCAGGGCCAGATCCAGGTGCCAGGTACCTTGAGGGAGTCAGGGAGGGGGAAGGTCACTAAGCAAGTTTTGTCTGTTGGTCCTTAAAATAAGCTTTGTCTCTAATAGGGTAGGACAGTATTCCTGGATGTCTCCCTTAGCAGGACTAATGCTTTTGAGACACGACAGAGCTCTTAAGTAGTACAGGACAAAACAGGAAATACATGTCCTGTTCCCATTCATGTAACTCTAACTCATTGCTGACGTCCATGAGCCCTCCAGTGCACCTGTTCTCTGAACTTCAAGGTGTTTCTTGAACAGGCTGTTCAAGAATGTTCCTTAGGACACCCCACAAGGGAGGAAGGAGCTGACATTGGCCCCTTAGTGGATTAGCCTTAGAAATTCTGCTGAGCCGATACTACCAGTTTCTCCATAAGCCAGTCTAAAACTCCAGCCCAGGGAGCTGGGTGTGGACATTGCCCTTGAGGGGATTATGGGGTCTTTTAGGGCTGTGGGGTAGAAATAGGCTGTTAAATATCTGGCAGCTGACACATGCATTGATTGGCTGCACTGTCAGTGCAGGGAGGGTGCTGGGAGAGTGCTGTTTCCATGTGTCTCATCAGTGTGGGGTTTAAAGCCATCCGTTGCCCTCCCTCTCTCTGTGCAGCTGGGTCACAACCAGAGAGCCTGGATGGTGTCACAGGGACAGTTTACTGGTAGTATATGAATGCTGCCAGGGTCTGTGCCACTCCCAGCATGACAAGGCCCTGCAAAAGCTTTGCTACCCTACCTGGTTTGGGGATATCTCCTATGTAGAGATAATATCTGCCTCTCAGTAACACTCAAGTCTTGCTTTCCTGCAGGACAATTCCTGCTTGGCCAAAGAGGTGTGTGTCCTTGTGCAGCAGCATTAACTTGTAATGGGCTGGAAGTAGTGCTCTCTTCTGGTGCCAGGTTTCCTTGGCTCCACTGTACCAACGCTGTCACCCACTGAGGGCTCTGGTGGCTGCGGGGTTTTGTCTGAAATGTTTACTGCTGCCCCTTGCTTGGAATGAGCCCTGCAGAGAAACTCCTGTAAACCAACCTTTGCCCCTTTTGAGAAAACAAATGTGCACAGAAGTGACCTTCAGCTGTCCATCATTCCCTCCATGGTGATGCCTTCCTCGCTGAGCTTGTGTCCTCCCTTCCAGGCGGAGGCCATGATAGCATCCAAGAAGATGGATAAGGAGTACTTGCCCATCGGGGGACTAGCGGATTTCACCCGGGCATCTGCAGAATTGGCTCTGGGGGAAAACAGTGAGGCTTTCAAGAGTGGCCGGGTAAGGAGAGGCCAAGACACAGGGGGCAGGGAGGAGGCACGGTTGGTACGTGGGTGCTCAGCCAATGTGGAAGAACTGGTGGGGTACTGATGCTTCTGAGTTGTGGGCAGGCTGGGCCCAATGCTTCCTCTGAAGGCTGGGGTGAAACAGCCCTGTGCAAGGAGGAGATTTAACCTTGCCAGGGGGCCCAACTCCCTGCCCTGGAGCTGCTGACCCCTGTGGTCCCTCCAGCCCTTTGTCCCTGTACTGGTGTGCTGCTGTCAGTGCTGACACAGTGACTGTGCTCTCCCTGTAACACAACATGGGTACTCAGACATTTTTTTTCTTTCTTTCCTTGCAGTATGTTACTGTGCAGGGTATTTCTGGGACTGGATCTCTGCGAATTGGAGCTAACTTTTTGGTGAGTGCCTGACCAGCAGTGGAAGGAAAGGACATATTTTGACCAGAGCTGAATTTTTAGGGTTTTCTAACTACTTGAATGTATTCAACCTATTTGAACACTCTGTCTTTCTATTGATCAGCAACGGTTCTTCAAAGCCAGCCGTGACGTGTATCTACCCAAACCATCCTGGGGCAATCACACTCCCATTTTCCGTGATGCTGGCATGCAACTCCAGGCTTATCGCTACTATGACCCCAAGACATGCAGCCTTGACTTCTCTGGAGCCATGGATGACATTTCTGTGAGTTCCCTTCCATGCCTGGAAGAAGAGAGGTCATGTGGGGAAATGGGTGGTGATCTTACTTTACCCTATATGTGATGATGTGGCATGAAGCTGTGTCAGGGGAGGTTTAGGCTGGATGTTAGGAAAAGGTTTTTCACCAGAGGGTGGTTGGGCACTGAAACAGGATCATGAGGGAAGTGGTCATGGCACCAAGTCTGCCAGGGTTCAAGGAGTGTTTGAACAATTCAGGTACATACTGTGGTTCTCAGGGTTGTCCTGTGCAGGGCCAAGGAGTTGAGCTCCTTATGGATCCATTCCAGCTTGGAATATTCTATCATTCTATGATGCCTGAAGGCATTAAATCACGGCTAGAAGCCTCACAGAGCTCATCTAAGCTGTCTCATCTGCTGAGGAGAGTGCTCAGATATCACTGATGATTCATTCTCTATAACATCTTCCTTAGAAAATTCCAGAGAAGAGCGTCATCCTCTTACATGCTTGTGCTCACAACCCCACTGGGGTGGATCCCCGGCAGGAGCAATGGAAGGAATTGGCAGCTGTGGTGAAGGTGAGCAATGTCCCAGGGGTACTGTGCCATTCCTGGGAAAACCACATCTCTGGCCTTTTGTGGGTGGCACCTGGTCTTCACTAAAGGTTATTCCCTTCCCTGAAGCCAGGATGGGTGTCATATTCCTGACAGGAGCCAGCCAAATGTACTCAGAAAGCTTCTAGCCAACCATTGGGCTATCTGCTGGCACCTTCCCAGAAGCTAGAGAAGGGAGACCTGAAAGGAGAGCAGCAGGGTTGAAAGCATGAGCTGTGCTTGCTGGAGCAGAACACCCAGTGCTGGTGTATTAAAAATGCTGGAAGATCTCTCACATGCCTGGTGTCTCCTTGCAAGCTTCAGCTGGAAATAGACAGGGACAGGTTCTACCTTCTCCTCCTTCATGCTACTCCATCAAGCCTGTAGCCAGTGAAATTTGGCTTGGAGATACCTGGCCTTAGTAGGGTCCTGAGAATTGGTAGATATCAAAGTGATCTCTGTGGCCTACAGAAGAGTAGGTCTCCTGACTAAGGGGCAGTGCATCTGGGGTATCTGCAGGTAGACAGACTGCTGTCTCCATGGCTTTTCTCAGCCTGCTGCCCTGCTCCTTGGAAGGGTGCTTAGCTTCTGTGACACTCTCTTCCATCTTTGCTGGCAGAAACGAAACCTCCTTGTGTACTTTGACATGGCCTACCAGGGCTTTGCCAGTGGGGACATCAACCGGGATGCCTGGGCTGTGCGATATTTCATCGAGCAGGGCATCAACATCGTCCTGGCACAGTCCTTCGCTAAGAACATGGGGCTGTACGGTGAGTAGGGCACGTGGTGAGGAAATAGTTTCATCCAGGCTGCTGGTGGGATCCCAACACCTCCAGGATTTAGCAGCCAGTATCTTCCTGCTGCCTTTGTTCATCCTGCAGTACTGAGCAAGGATAACCCATTAGGAGCTGGTGGAGACCCTTCTAGAGAACAAGGATCCACTAAAGCTGTGTGTTGTTTGGTGCCACAGTATAAGAAGGATATAAAGCTTTCAGAGAGTGCCCAAAGGAGATTACAAAGATGGTGAATGGTCTAAAGGAGAAGCCATACAAAGAGCAGCAGAGGATACTTGGCTTGCTCAACCTGTAGAAGAGAAGACTGAGGGCAGAGCTCGTTGCAGGCATCATCAAAGGGCAGCATCTGCTCTCTGTGACCAGTGACAGGACCCAAGGGAATGACATAGAACTGTGTCAGGAGGATTTAGGCTGGATATTAGGAAAAGGTTCTTAACCTAGAGGGTGATTGGGTATTGGAACAGGCTCCTCAAGGAAGTAGTCATAGCACTAAGCCTGACAGAGCTTAAGGAGTGTTTGGACAATGGTGTCAGACAAAGGAATCGTGGGATTCTTAGGGTTATTTTGTGCAGGGCCAAAAACTGGACTCCATGATCCTTCCAACTCAAGATATTCTGTGATTCTCTTAGGAGAGCGAGCGGGCGCCTTCACAGTGATCTGCAGTGATACAGATGAAGCCAAGAGGGTCGAGTCACAACTGAAGATCCTCATCCGCCCCATGTATTCCAACCCACCTGTGAACGGAGCACGCATTGCCTCTATGATCCTGAACACCCCTGACCTACGGAAAGAGTGGTAAGAAGAAATCTGTAATGTTCATGACAGTGAGGACTCTTTGTGCAGCCCTGTGCTGTACTTACTGTGTGCTGCTGTCATAGCTCTTAGCTTCAGCAACAGTCAGAACCATGTCTACTCTGGAGAAATCCCTGCTTATGTCCTAGCATCAGCTGGTATCAGTTTATCCTGACACAAACAGATTTTCCTTGTGTTACCAAGGAAGAAAATGCTGTAAAGGAGGGGGTAAAACTCCCAAAGGATTGAGGGCTGCAGGAGCTTCCTATTCAAGAAGCATAAAAGTCTGAGGTGGTGTAGCCATGTAGTGTGTCACGTGTGGGGTCAGTGGAAGCGTAAGCCCTTTGGGAATAAGACCCAGGAATGTAACCCTCATGCCCTAAGCCTGATTCCTGGCGTCAGTCAGTGCTGTTTTCCCAGCCCCTTGGTACTGGGTCCCTCCCAGCAGCTGGCCTGGCAGAACAAAGGCTGGCAGTGTGCTGTGGCCTCGCTGGGGGCTGTGTTCTTTTGGCAGGCTGACACTTGTGCCTGATCCAGCGCCCAGCAGAGACATTTCCTAGCTGTGCTGCTTTGGAGCAGAGCCTGTTTGCCAATGGAAACCCTCCACTCTTGGTTTATCTGTAGATGCTATTTTGTCTGGGTTTGAGTAGTGCTGCCATGAGGAATCCTACTGACTCACGGCTTTCAGATGTGAGAAGTGTCTATATTCTGGTAGTAGTGTCCAGCAGCAATGGAATAAATAAGAGGTCACTTTCGGGTATCAGGAGAAAGAAGCAGCTCCCCCAGCTGGAGCCACAGCTTCATGCTCATCTGCATCCCCCTATGGGGCCCCTCCAGGTGGAGAGGTTGATTTTCAATAGCTGGGGTGAAGAGAGCAGCATTGGTGTGTTCCAGCCCTCCTCTGAATGGTTTCTGGGTTGGCTCCTCAGGCTCACAGAGGTGAAGGGCATGGCTGACCGGATCATCAGCATGCGGACTCAGCTGGTGTCCAACCTCAAGAAAGAGGGATCCTCCCGCAACTGGCAGCACATCACTGACCAGATCGGCATGTTCTGCTTCACAGGGCTGAAGCCCGAGCAGGTAAATGCAATTCCAGTGGTCTCAAAGTGTCATTTGCAGTCTTTGTCAGTAACTTTTTGACTGCAGATGCCAAAATGAACCCTTGTAAATACTTCTCCCTCAGGAAGAACATCCTCCAAGCCCTGGCACATCATGGGGACCCTGGTCTTGCTGTGTTCCCTGCTGTGCTTGGGGAGGTTGAAAGTAAATGTAGCTGTCATGTCTATCAAAGCAAGCAGTCACTTGGTGCTGCTCTGAAGTAACCTTAAAGGTCAGCTCAAGTGAGGTGACTCATCCAGCTGAACATCTGCAGTGTTGCTGCTTGGCCTGAGAGCTGAGCAACATCTCTCTTGGTGCACAGGGTACTCCGCAGGTAGTGGAATGCCCTGTCTGCTGGCAGCCAGTTTGCTTTGAGTTTCAGCACACTGGGTAAATTTACACTTTGCTAACACAGCAGAGGTTGGCCTGCAGTTTGAACTTTGCTCTTTCACCCCAGGTGGAGCGGCTGATCAAGGAGTTCTCAGTGTACATGACAAAGGATGGACGCATCTCTGTGGCGGGAGTTACATCAGGCAACGTGGGTTACCTGGCTCATGCCATCCATCAAGTCACAAAGTAAAGACAAAGGGGTGCCCTGGGGCTGGTGGCTTTCCCTTCCCCACCAGCTGAAGATGAGGAGGGAAAAGAAACAAGCAGAATACTTCCAACCACAGCACTTGAAACCGCTGCTGAATGTATCTTGTAGATGAGTTGTAGAAGCCTAGTCAAATCCACCCTGTGTTGTGGAGCAGGGACATCATTGCTGGCTCCTGCTCGTCACAGCTGTTCTTCCCTGCTGTCCATCCTTTCTCCATCAGCCCCAGCACCTATCTATACTGGAGGAAGCAAATGCTTAGCAATGCCATCCTACCAGTGTAGGCACCAAAGGCTTCTCCGCACACATTTCTCCATGAGAAGGCTTTGTGAGGCTGTTGGCTGCTGGCCCAAGCAGCAGCCCAGGACTGGGACGGGCTGAGTTGGAGGGCTGCTCAGGTGTGCTCCTCCAAACTTCTCAGCCAGTCCCTGCTGCCAGCAGGCTCCATCCTCCTCCATTATCCCAGCCTGGAGCTGGGCAGCACCAAAGCTGTCCTCTGACAGCCAGCTCTGAGGACTTCTCACTACCAAACTCTGCTCTGTCGTTGGCTTCGCTCCTTCCATCTGGGACTCTCCTTTCAGGTGTGATTCACAGTGGCATCAGTGCGTGGGGCAGACCAGTGTCCTTTTAAACCTGTCTCACTTTCGTACCTGGAGGTGAAACAATTTCTCACCCCCCTTCCCTCCCCAATAAGAATCTCCTCTGAAAACTGCTCTCTGGTGGTCTCTGCCTCGCCCCATTCCTGTCCTAAGCCCAGCAGTCCAGCCCTATACCTCCAGCAGCCCTCCCTGCAGTCTCTGTGCGTGTGAAAAAGCCGTAAGCCAAGAGGCAGGCCCTGCAGTGTCCCCCTCATGTGGAGGTGTGGGACATCCCTCTCTGCTCTGTTCAACCACGTTTCTGGTGATACCAGAAAACAGAGATCTTGAGAGAACTCAGAGCTGATGACTCAAAAACCATTCTGTCCTTCTAAACGAAGTGTCCCTGAGCTCCTGTGACTTACTGGAGTCTGATTTTTAATCCAAATAAACTGGTGCATGGCTATGTTGAGCTGGGGACTTCATCCTGTCATTATGCAGCTCGATCCTGTCCCTTCCATGCACCAAACATTCCCTCTCAGGGCCATGCTAGCATAGGGGATCTTACATGACCAGTGAAACCCTCATCTCCTGAGAATCCTATGTAGAGAGAGGCAGTTCCCACCGATGGGCCCCAGGAGCACAGTGTGTGAGAACTGAGGTTGTCCAGGTGCGAGCTAGTGTCATGGAGCTGAAATTGAAGCCTATGGTGTTGAATGTAGATGTTGCTGGCTAGAGGACAAATTCCCAAAAGCTGTCTGCCTTGGAACATGGAGCCATCTTTGGCCACTGGCCCACGATGGAGTGGAGCCTCCCTAGGCAGAGCTGGAGGCATTACCTCTTGAGTCTGTCAGCTGTCTCCATCCACTGGCCCCTCTTCCCTCTGCAGCCATACCAGGGTATTTAGCAGGGTAGTCCTCATTTCCCATTTCTGCCCAGGGCAGCAGTGTGCCCCTTGGAGCTGGAGCAGGTCTGGTCTGGTGCACCTGTCCCGGTCTAGTGCACGTTGTCCACACTTGCTGGAAGGCTGGATCCTCCTGCCGCTCCCTGACACGTTTCTGCTCCCACACCACTTGTTTACTGGCCCGATGCCCACAGCCGCTGCTTGCTGTCCTTTGTGCAATAAACCGCTTTCCATTAGCACACGCCGTAGGTGCTGCCCCACGGCGCTGTGGGTTCCTGTGCTGTGGTCCCCGGTTCTGCGTGGCTCTGGAGCTGCCGCCTCCTGCCCTCCTACCCGCGTGGGGCCGTTCTGCTCGTTCTCCGTACAATAAAAGCACCCTGGAGCACCGCCCTGTCTCTCTCCCTCTCCTTGCCGCGGGCTCAGCCTCTGGGAAGGGCTACCCGAAGGGGGATGTGTCCCCTTCACTGATGTTCCCCCGCCTCCGGGGCTAGACTACAACCCCCGGCGTGCAGCGGGCAGGGCGGAGCCGCCGCCGCGCCGCCGCTGCCGCCCGAGCTCAGCCGGGGCTGGGTCCGGGGCCGAAGGGAGCGGAGCAGAGCGCGCTCCCCGCCTGGTGAGTGGGGCCGGGATACGGACGGACCGGGGGGACACACGCGGGGAGCCCAGCGACAGGCTAGGGAAGGAGTGTCTGCATGCCCTGCATGCAGAATGCGGGGTGACCGTCAGCGGCTCCGGGCCTTGCTCCTCCGGGCGGGGGGCGCCGCCGGGGCCCGAGCGGGGCCGCGGGTCTGTCGAGTCACCCTCCGTGAAGCGCCTGCTCTCGGAGTTTCTAGCTGGCTTTGCCTGGAGGGAAAGGACACCTTTCAGCATCCTCCCTCAGACCATGGGAGAAGCATCGACTCCCTGCAGCATCCTCGGCCGGGTGGGAACTTCAGCCGACGCGGACCCACCGGTCTGTCCCTCCACGCTCCTACCCACGGGGCACAGGGTGGGTAGGAGCCACCCCTTTCCCAGAAATCTTTACAGAGGATTCATAGCACTAGCACAGAGTTTAAATAGCCCAGAAGCAAGGAGTGAGCTGGGCAGGAAGCATCTCTCTAGATGTCCTTTAGGAATAAAAACCAGATTGCCTTGAAAAGATTTCTCATGGTCATGTAGATTCCTGCAAAATCGTGCCAAGTTGTGAGGGTCGAGATCCTCCAGCTTGGAGACAGTGAGATGAGATTTGGACTTTCCAACCCCCAAGGGCTGTGATGCTGGAAAAGCCAGATCTTCAAATCCAAAAGCTTGAGACATCATCTCCTGCTGGTTGTTACCCTGGGGGTGCCCTGGAGGGGGCCAGTTCTGCTTTTCCTGTTGACACAGTATTTGTGCTGCACACAGGTCATTCCTGTTGAGCCCAGCCTCGCCCTTTATTCAGGAGCACGTGCACAGCCGCTCTTGCAGAGCTTGCAGAAATTAGGGTTGGCAATCAGGAAGTGAGCCGTGACACTGGGTCTAGTGCCCACAGAAAGGCGAGTCCTGCTGTGAGGCTGCAGCTCCTCAGCCCCACAGCCACGGCTCAGTCCCCCATCCGACAGCAGTTGTGTCCTCTCCCTGGATTTGAGGGACAAGAGGTGAGGTCTCTTGCTATATCTCTGCTGGTGTGTGTGTGCTGTGACCCCCGAAGCTAAGATCCAGGGAACTCAGTTCCCCTGTGCCCCCACCTGATGCCCAGGTTGTCCCTTGTTAATATAATTTAACTAACACTTAACAGTATTATTGTTCGTCCCCTTGTAGGAGTAAGGAAGTGCCTGACTTCTGTGTTGCTGCATTCCAGCCTGTTTTTTGCTGCCCTTCCTGCCTGATGGAGCCAACACTGGCTGAGGACCCTCCTCGAGGTGCCCAGCTGAGCCTGGTGCAGGACCACTAGCGGGACGTGGACGGTGGCCACCTGCAAAGGCACAATGGCTCAGGGCACTGGGAGCATCAACAGTGACTACAAAGATTGGGAGTGGAGTGAGGATGCTGGTGAACGGGCCAGGCTCCTGCAGAGCCCTAGTGTGGAGACAGTGCCCAAAAATTCAGAGAGCCAAGGAAATGGTCTGGGAGCCACATCAGCTCTGGGAGCTGTCTTCATTGTGGTCAATGCTGCCCTCGGGGCTGGGCTGCTCAACTTCCCTGCTGCCTTCAGCATGGCTGGTGGCGTGGCTGCAGGCATCACCCTGCAGATGGTGAGAGAGTGGGGAAGGGACAGTCCCCTGTCCTACCCTGGGAAGGTGCATGGGAGGGACATGTGGTGCCCTGGAAAGGGCTTGGGGGGGATCAGACTCCTAGGAAGAAGCTCTTTTGGGTGAGGTGCACCAGACATTCTCAGTGTATTCAGGGGTGGCTGCCTGGGGTGGCTCAGGGGACTTTGTCATATTATTGGCTCAGTGTTCCCTCGCTGTCTCTCTCCCATCCCAGTGCATGCTGATCTTCATCATTGGAGGCTTGGTCATCCTGGCGTACTGCTCACAGGCCAGCAACGAGCGCACCTACCAGGAGGTTGTGTGGGCCGTCTGTGGGAAGGTGCCCGGTGTGCTCTGCGAGGTGGCCATTGCTGTCTACACCTTCGGCACCTGCATCGCCTTCCTCATCATCATCGGAGACCAGGAGGACAAGAGTAAGTGCATCCCATGGAGCAAGTAATAAGCAGTTGTTGTCCCTTCAGCTGGAAGGGCCAACCTGACCATCTCGGTTGTCCCCACAGTCATTGCTGCTCTGGTGAAGGAGCCTGAGGAAGTTGGGAGCAGCCGCTGGTACACAGACCGCAAGTTCACCATCAGCATCACCGCCTTCCTCCTCATCCTGCCCCTCTCCATCCCCAAAGAGATTGGCTTCCAAAAATATGCCAGGTGGGTGGGAAGAGTCCTCTGGGGCTGGGAGTTAGGGTGGGCCAGTCAGCACGCACCTAAGCACAGTTGCAGAGGACAGGGATTGGAAATGCTGTGGTTCTAGTGCCATCTGCCCACTCATCCTCTGCCTTCCCATGCCTCAGTTTCCCCATCTGGGAAGCAGAGGAGCAGCTAAGCACTGTGCAGCCACAGTGTCATACTTCAGGGCTTGTGTCCTTCTCTTGTGCATGCTGGAGGAAGCAGGGAATGCTGCTTTCAACCATACTGTCTCCTATCTTTGGAGTTGGCAATCCAGCAGAAAGGAGAGCTAATAAGTGTCCTTAGGCCGGGTGGTCTGCAGGTCAGCCCTGCTCCACCAAGAATCTTGGTGTGATCTGGCTGCTGGAGCTGGACCAGGGGCACCAAGGAGTGTCGCTGCTTCAACACTTGCCTCTTTCTCCAACCCAAAACCCAAGTCTGGCAGGTTTGCCACTCACAGAAGGATGGGATAACCCCCAAATGCAGCAGAATTGTGTTGGCATCTGCTTGGGGGACAGTGGGTGACATTTCCTGGTATATTCCCATGGGAAAGGAAAGCAAAAATGGGTCTTATAGGCAGGAGGGGGGTAGCCTGGGCTGTGCAAGGCAGAAGATAGGGATGGAGAGGCTAAGAAGAGACCCTCCATGAAGTGGGGAGGCAGAGCACTCACAGCCTCCTATCCCCTCTCACAGCTCCCTCAGTGTGATTGGCACATGGTATGTCACAGCAGTCATTATCATCAAGTACATCTGGCCTGACAAGGAGCTGGTGCCTGTGGAGATCCCCACCAGGTGAGAGCAAGAGACACGATGCTGTCAGTGCCATCACAGCACTGCAGAGCCAGGCAGGATTGTGGGAGTGAGGGGTGCAAAGGCTGGGGATGAACCTTTCAGCAGTCCCATCCCCGGTCCTGGGGACTCTGCATGTTGCTGCCAGAAGCTCTCAAGTGGCTGCACCTCTGCATGTTTCACAGGAGCAGGTGGTGAAGAGGAGGAAAAGGACCTCTTGAAGGTCCCCATGGCTCCATCACAGGTTTTGATAGCACTGATTGCCTTTTATCTCTGACATATCCAGGCCCTGGATTCCCTGTGCAGTGCTTGTGTTCACCCAGCAACAAGGGCTGTGTCTATATTTAAATTATTTTGGTTATTTCCTTAGGCAGCACAACCACTGTGGCTTATTCCTTTCCTCACAGTGTATATTTTTGGATCCAGTGCAGGAATTTTATGGCAGAGAAAATGTTAGACCAGTTTTTTGCACTGCCCAGCTAGATCATTATTTTACTTTTGTATGCTCAGGTTTGGGTGTTTCTGTCTCAGTGAAAGGCCCTGGTCTTCAGGGAGTACCAGGTCCCAGGAAAGCCTCATTCCATACAATGGCATCATCCTGGGTGGGGGGATGCAGTAATGGCAAAGACACTGAGCACTCCCAGCTCATCCTCCCCTGGGGCACTGCATGGGGGTCACAGGGGATTCTGGTCTGACAGATGGGTGTTTCTTTTCTGCCAGCCCCTCCACCTGGACAGCTGTCTTCAATGCCATGCCCACCATCTGCTTTGGGTTCCAGGTAAGGCCACAAGCTTGGCACTCCCCTTCCATCCTGCGGTTGCCTGGATGGCAGACTAAAACCCTGCCTATGTGATTGGCTGGTTGATTGGCTAAAACCCTGCCCGTGTGCTCACTGCACAGCTTTGCAAGGAGGCTGAAGCCTTCTCAACATCTCACCACCTCTGGATGGAGATGGATCCATTTTACCCCAGCTAGGATGTACAGGGCATCCTATCCCCCCCGCTTTTCTTCTCCAGCAACAAACTTGGGGGATCATGATACCACAACAAATGCAGAATATCACGAGTAGGATGCCCCGTGGTTCTGCTCATCATGTATCCCCACTGTCTCTGTCCTGGCAGTGCCATGTGAGCAGCGTGCCCGTCTTTAACAGCATGAAGCAGCCAGAGGTGAAGACCTGGGGGGCAGTGGTGACAGCAGCCATGGTGATTGCTCTCTTTGTCTACACAGGCACTGGTAAGTGAGGGAATACTGTGTGAGTGTGGCACAGTCCTTGGAGTGGCTCTGAGCTTCAGGAGGGCAGGGACTCTCTGGTCAGCAAGGGTCAGAGGGAGAAGGGAGGAGAGTCCATTGAACACCTCTGCAATGTGCCCTGTGCCATGTCCAAGTCTGGTCCTTCAAACAGATGTTCAGGAGACTTGTCCCTGTCCCCTGCTGACTGCTCCCTTCCTGGCAGGCATCTGTGGCTTCCTAACCTTTGGAGCTGGCGTGGAGCAGGATGTCTTGATGTCCTATCCCTCCAATGACATCCCTGTTGCCCTCGCCCGGGCTTTCATTATTCTCTGTGTGCTGACATCCTACCCCATCCTGCACTTCTGTGGCCGGTGAGCGCTGGGAGAGACGGGGCTGGTGTGGGAAGGAGGAGCAGCATGAGGAAACCCCTCTATCCTGGGTCTGTGCCCACAGGGCTGTCTTGGAGGGTCTCTGGCTCCGCTATACTGGGGTAACCGTGGAGGAGGACGTGGTTCGGGAGCGGAGGAGACGCCTGCTTCAGACCATCAGCTGGTTCCTCCTGACACTCCTCCTGGCTCTTTTCATCCCTGATATTGGCAAAGTCATCTCTGTCATTGGGGGCTTGGCCGCCTGCTTCATCTTTGTCTTCCCAGGTAGGGCATCCTGGGATGCTCTGTGGCTGACAAAGGTCTCATGGCCTTGTGTCTTGAAGAGGGAGGGGCAGGATGGAAACACACGAACCGGGAGATTTTTAAAGGAGGACAAAAATGTGGTGTGAGGCCAGTCGGCAGCCCAGCGATTTTGGCTAGACTTGGTGCTCTGTAACAGGGAGTGCAGCTCCCTGCTTTATGGAGTGTCTGTTCAGTCCCCAGTGGACAGTCCTCATCTGGTTCTAATTTGCCTCCCTGCCTTTCAGGGCTCTGCCTGATTCAAGCCAAGCTCTCTGAGATCCAAGAAACCAGGGCAATCAGGTAACTGAAATGTGCCTCCCCTCTCCCTCATTCCCGTGTGGATGTTGGGGTGAAGGACCCCTCTAAATATTCCCTGTCCTCCTGAATCCACAGCTGGTGGGCCCAGGTCAGCTATGGGGTGTTCATGGTCACCCTTGGAGCTTTCATCTTTGGACAGACCACTGCCAATGCCATCTTTGTGGATCTTACAGCCTGACTCCCCCAGGCTGGACTGCACTGCTGCTGCTGAGGGGATGGAGGTTTCCCCTAGGACCAAAGGGAAGAGGGAAGAAAACATGTTGGTGTGTTGGGAAGATCCAAGAGAACCGTTGTGACTTGGGGCTTGGCTGAACAAGCCCTGTGGTGGTTTGTATCTCATTGTCTTAAGGCTCCAGGCAGCCAGGCTTCTTTCAGCCCTGGCTCCCTGGTGAAGCCAGAGCAACACTACAAGGGGACCTATCATCCAGGACAAGCTCTTTCTGCCCCCCAGGGTAGACATCACTCCCTTAGACATCACTAAGGGGTCATGGTTGGAGATTGCAAAGCCATGCTGCTCTCATCTGTGTACCCTTGTGCTGGTGGAGCTCCTCTCCACAGCTAAAACTCCTTCTCCCAACTTTGGAGAGAGAAGCAGTGTTCCGCATAAAGGGAAATAGTAATCATGTTTATCAGACAGGGAGACACCCCCATAGTCCCATTCTGTATCAATGTTTGGTTTGAACTCAGGATTCCTGCCAGTCTCCTGCCCCTACTCTCACATCTCCCTCTGCCTGGGCTGCACTTTGTGTTACAAAGGGTTGCCTTCAGCCTGTTTGGGTTTTTTCTTTTGTGGATCAGAATGACCCTGGGGTAAGGACATGCCAGTGCAATGTTCTCCTTGCCAGGGGTTGCTCACTCAGTAGAGAAGCTGCTATGACTGCATCGACCTACTGAAGACACTACAATAGAGCAAAGCTCTTTTCCAGATTTACAATCCTGTTCTTCCAGATGTCCAGGAAATGGGACTGGGCCAGGTTTTAAGGGATGCTTTTGGGATAAAGCAGTCAGTATTAATTTGTTTTATATTGTTCTCTTGGTCATTTACATTCTGTATGGCTCGTGTTGCTCTGGGCTGTCCCTCTGTTGCCTGTCTGGATGATAGTTTCATTCCTGCTTTTTCTGGGTTGAGCAGTTCCCCCAGCTGCAGATTTAGTTGAGGGTGTTGAACCTCAACAGCAAAGTTCTTGTTCTGTCTTTGAGTTTCTTTTAATTTTGTTTGGCTCCTAAAACCCTTGGGGAGGGAGGAATTCAGGTGTAGCTGTTGATGCATCTGTGACGAGGGTTCAGCCCAGATTTGTGCAAAACCTGGCCCTGCACCTGCATCTTCTGGAAGCAGCACAGGCTGTTGTGGTGGGAAGGAGAACCATGGCTTATGCTCCTATACTTCTCAACGTGGTTCCCTCCTCCTGCAACCAGTGGCTGCAAGAGGGGTGACAGCACATGGGTGCTTCCCCACGTGGAAACCTTTGGTCTTTCCTTACTAACACTGCGTGTAAATGGGGACCTCCCCATTGCTGCTTGGGACAGGGAGACCCAGATGGAGAAGGAGGAAGAAAAGCCCTAAGCACAGCAGGAATGTTTGAGGAATGCTGTGAAAGCACAGATCTCTCCTGCCTCTCCCAAGGGATCTCCAGCATCTGTGCCCTCATCTTTTGACAAAACCAGACTCCAGCAAACCCCCACTTGTATGGCACTGGCTGTGTCCTGAGCCCCTTTGCCAGGCTCCTGCCTGTGAGCAGGAGCTGGGGCTTGGGACCTTTTTGGCATGAAGAAGATGGCCAGTTGTCCTGGATGTGGGGAACACAGAGCCACCTCCCATGGAGCCCACCAGAGATGCTCAGCAGATGCCAATGCCAAAATGCCTTCCAGTGCCCACCCTGCAGGAAGATGAAAAGGTTTGGTACCTGGTGGATCTTGTGGCCCTGGCTTTCCTGAAGGTGTGCTAGGCATGAGGAGGTCCCTCGGTCGAAGTGGAGGAGGACACAGTGTCTCATGTCACCTGGGAAATACCTGGGCTCCCTTGGTGCCCCCACAGTGTCCCGTGGCTGAGGGCTGGGCAGCTCTGGAGGTGCTGTGGCCATTCCTGTTTGCCTTATTGCCCCCCTGTTTATAAACACTGGCCTTTTAATATGTATTTTGTACATGCGGAAAGTGGAGGGAACTCAACTCAATAAAAGTGACATTGTGATGCGCATGTCAGGCCAGCACGAGGTGGTTTCTGTGGGAGGTGCTCCCGGCTGGGATACAGGGATGAAGCCATATCCTGAAATGCCATCCTAGCTCTCCAAGCTTTGGGATGGATGGTGTGGAGCTGGGAAGTCCCACCGCCTTCCTCAGGCCCTCATCCTCCGGGGTATCTTCGCGCCCAGGGCCGGGGGATACCAGGGGAGGCTCTGTGGGCTGCAGTCCTGGTGATGCACCCGGGGGCCGGCAGGCGCGTGTGATGTGGCTGAGACGTGCGGGAAGGAACTGAAGAGGGTTTCCTCTTCGGGACTGAAGCCGGCCATCCGGGAGGGTGCAAATGGAAAGAGCATTTCCTTAGAAAGGAAAACCCGCGCCTGGAGCGTGCCGGACCCGGGCCTGGCGCTCTGAGGGACGCGCAGCCACCATGTTGTGAGGGAGCAGCGCCTGGGCCGTACCAAGGCAGCGCGGGGGAGGGGACGCCAATTCATGGGCCTGTACCTCGGCGCTGTGCGGGGGGGGAACCGGTCCTGGGGTTGTACCACCCTCGGGGGGGGGAGGAAACAGCGAGGCGAGGGGGAACGGGGCGGGTCGCACCACTCGGAGAGGGGGAACCCCCCCCCG